>CALYDF020000174.1:0-43440 GCA_944474145.2 Dicrocoelium dendriticum
CCTAATTATTCCGCATAATTAGCTTTTATTTCATGCTCAGCGCACGCTTCAATTTCAAGAACGTCATAGACAGTGATGGTACTGAATAAACGTTCGTTTCGGCGGTCATCTAAACCTCGATTACTTTGGTAACGCTTGCCATCTGGGATATAAAAAGAGTATTGTTCATTACTTAGTATATCTGTAGGTAGCAAAACTGACCACTGTTTAGTGATGGAGTCCAATATAAGGCACAGAAGCCTTGGCTTCCCGTAAAGCTTAGAGTTGGGGTATCACCTAACCCACACCACAATTGCAGCTTTACTCGCAACACCGAGTAGGTCACTGATGACATCCCAGTGACTAAGGTCATCTAGTCGTCTGCTGCTAATCGACGTCGACGTTGATGTCTGGACATTAGGCCACAGAACAATCAGTAAAAATAGTTGTTCCTTACTATGTTGCAACCTAGTAAGGAAAGTGGTTGACATACTAGGTGATGTAGCGCAGGAAAGCGGTAGTGCCTGCACCAGGAGAACTCTCCTTCGTTCCTTAATCACCGATCCAGTGGGTGCGCTGCTGATTTCAAATGTTGGCCCTTCTTGGCTAGAACAGTAACCCAACTTCTACTCGTACCGATTTGTTCGCTTGCTGTGTCATAACTGGAGGTTGGCCAAAGTCTGGCACGTAATTACTCAGATCGAAATGAGAACTGGATTGTTAAAGTGTAAGCCACTTTTGGTATTAGTACATCGGTTGATTTTCTACACTACGGGTGTCGTTTTGTTATCGGAGTTACTTGCCGTCCTCTTCAGGCTTGGAACATAGATGACTGGTGAAGCTTATATTGTAAAATCCACCAGGCTTACTCCAACTGTGGTGATTGTTGTGACTGCCATTTCCTCAATCCTGGATACTAGTTAGTCTCACTTCTGACACAATTAGAGCACGCTTTTTATCAGATGGATAGACGTATAAGCCAAGCAGGTAGATTGAAGCTGATCTGTTCTGATTCCATTTTACCTCGATATGTTTAAGTCTCACGCGTTTCGCACGGAAGACGTTTACAACAGTTGGAATACGGAATACCTACTTTGAAAAGTTGGACACGTGAGCTACATATGTCATTGGCCTGACGCACACCAAGCGTGTCGCTAGCTGAGCGAATGGTACGACCCACCAGCCTGACTCACGCCTGATGATCAGCATTTCTTTACGTGTTACTAACTTTAAAGGCAAGGTCACGCGGTCAACGTCGCCCTGGTGCGACTATGAGATGTACTTTCTAGGCCTTCGTCTAGCGTGTAGGTTAAATGCGTCAGTGTACTCTTGAGACAGGTCACGCGATGGTTTGATCGATGGAGTTTCGTTGCCGGGTCTACAGATGGCCCCAGAGTGAACTTACCAAGAGGCTGAGTGCGGTTCGCTGCGGGGAAACGTAAACCGTCGTGCCCCTGCTCCAAACAATGTTGGACTTGAACGAGCGAGAGCAACTTAGAATGCCACTATAAAGCTCTATCGAGTGAGACCAAAAACTGGGTTCGATGGCCGAAATAACGCAACGTGGTGAACGTGCGAATCGACGAAACACTCCAAGTAAATTAAAATTCCTGATACACGTGGAATGCACTGGTATTGCTTCCGCGATGATCGGAGGACCGCACTCGTTAATTCAATATGAATAACTGTAGATCCAGTTCTGTTTAACAAAATGCAACGGACTATAACCGAAAAGAACGATGGGTGCGCAAGTGTGCGGGCGTCACATGCGAAATGGTGAGTAGGAAGAAAGAGCAAGGTACTTTGGTTGGGGTACTCACAATGCGTTTGGAATGCTATACAATCTCAAGTGAAACTAAGCGTTACTTTGAAGTGATCCTAGATAACATCGGCCACAAAAGTCACAAGTGAATCAGATAAGCGTTAAGTATTTTTACTGCCAGCCAATTCCGTTATTGTTTATATTTTCTGGATAGAGAAAGCTCCGACTGTAAAGCGAGCGAAAAATACTGTGGTTGATCAGCAATTGAACAGGTGAAATGGGTATAAGAAGCGGTCGTAGCTGGTCAAGTTAACAAAATACGATCGCACAACTTGGAGGAATACTAGTGTATAGAGAACTGTATCGGCCAGCCGAAGCGAAAATACGTAACTGATGACTAGCAAGAAGTGTTGAATTCCCTAATACCCAAAAGGTGCTTTTGTCAGGAAGATCTATCATGGAAGACGAGTTAATCTTGGGGCATTTGACACTGAGCAATGGTTACCAGTATGCCAAAAATGCGCGTTTTGTAGATGGCACAGAAGATTATCGCACTGCGGCAGAAGTAGTTATGAAGAACTAGATCATTCACAAATAGCATTTGAGTTCGGGGTCTCCAATAGGGTTACCCATCATTATACATGAGTAGTCGTTCTCAGATGGGCAATTAAGGTAACCATCACCGAAAATCTAAGTCGGATGTGGTTTTAGCGATGAAAATGGCCGAAGTTAATTCGGAAGCAAACTGCGATTCCAAAAGAGACCGCGTATCGCAATCTAAACACACAGTGGGTACTCAGAAATCCTACTCTTCCCTAGTTCCGACTGCCAGTGTTATAATTCAGGAACATATACTGAATCCTTAGGTGTTCTTACTTAGTATCACCGGCAGTATCAAGTTCATTAAAAATCGCCGGCCACTTGTACTCACTGAAAGTGTCATACTGCCTAAAAGTTCCGACGGAATGTACTCACTCATAAAGACCCCTAGGACATCCGGGAAGGATATCACAAATATATGCCGGTTGACAGCTAACAAATGAATCATCATATCATAAAACAGTTCGATCGATGAGAATACCAATGAAAACGCCTGTGCAGAACTACCGAGCCGTGATCCACGAAGCAGAAATCCTACACCATTATTTTAGTGAGAATAAACAGCATAAACAAGAGCGGAAACCATATTCCGTGGTAACGTCCAACAAAATCCTTAAGATCCTTAAATGAATTGATTTAGTTAAAACCATCAGTCTTCCCAGTGCCGAATGCTATGTTATGGTAATGGCAGCATGAAGAGGGGAGATGGAAGATTTTCGCAAAATCGACAGGGATAGTTCACCAAATGTCAGTTGAATAAGACATTAACACAAACTATATAGGGTTTGAAAAGCAACTTCAGCTCCAGATACATTACTGTGATGATTGACGCGTGACTTTGCGAACCTAAAAGTGCATATATACTACAAGTCGTACTCCGATTCAATCACATTAGAAATGCAGCATAGCCGCACTCAGGTACTTAGCAACAACGACCATGTAATTGTTCCATAAAATGCCAGGACAAGTATGCAATTAAGGTACTCCTTACTCAGATCTCCTGAGAGTGGGACGTGAGTTTTTGCCAAAACTAAACATTATCCTAATCTAATCATGATTGTGTTTGTGTTAGCACGGGGAAAAGCACATAATGGATGGTGGCCAGATAGATGAAAAATATCCAGTGAATGGAAGTAGAAGACACTCACACTAGATAAACACCCCTAGTTGTTAGAGCAGCTGCTGGAGCAACTTGATACCCTCCACCAAGTATCAGTAATACATTATGTGAAATAAAGAAGAAACGACTTGCTGACATGCTGATGAATCTCTCTACTAGTAAACAGCGTCCGAGAGTGACAGCACGCGTGGAGGATCAGTGCGTCCGTACCAAGGCCTATCACTTAATTGTTATGTGCTCCAGAACTGCAGTGACCTAGCAACTAATCATGGTTCTTTTGTCATAGAGGCAGATTGAAAATGTACGGCATGTATAAAGCACTTCAATCTCACAGATCTTCATTAGAGCAGTGCGAATCACGTTGTATTGGGAACATGGTTGGTGGCATCCGCTTTCGGATTTGCCTGTCACTGTGGTCAGCCACAGGACGCCTGCGCCTACAGCGGGACCATGGGTGGCTTGTGCTGTACGACCCACAGATCCAACCACACACCTCATATCCAGTGTAAACCCGAAGTAATAAGAATGGGAACCATGTGGATGGGAGCCACATTTCATCAACGGAGTCGGCCGACACTCCTTCACAGGCAAACACAAACACGCTGTATTTGGGGAATCAACTGCACACAATGCGGTGGCTGGACCGTAGTCCGCTCAACACTGAGTGCATGGAACCGCTCTTCGAGCCTAGCAAGGCCACAAGGACAGTGCATCCGTGCTCTCCAGCGACTACCAACTGCCTCCTGGAGCCAGTATGGATGAGGTAGTGGGTAAAAGACAGGTGGGCACCTAGTCGACATGCACATTAAGCGCAGCCACACTGGGGATATCAAACAACCCAATCACATGAAACTATAATATCAAATAAATAAACCGAACAATGCATACAGATATGCCGACATAGCTCATTAATAAATGAGCATATGAAATAAATTGGATGGCAAAATATCCCATGTAGTTTCAAGACGTCACGAAATATATTTTAGGAAAATGCCACAGACGCGAAAATGTTATCAAAGTTAACTACAGTTGAGCTGAGCGACGTGTGCAAGTTAATAGAAGATATTTGACGCAGGAATTAATGAAATAATATAGCAAACCCACCACCTGAAATAAAGAGACCCAGCACGCAAACAAGCGGTTAGTAAATCAAATGCAGCGTAAATACGGACGCTGCGCCGGTTCTGCCTACGTGATCTGCAGGACCCGTCGTCGCTACGGTAGTGGTCCCGAGTGGCCTCGCTCATGGCTCACTGGGCCTGCCTGACAGGCAATAGCGACCGCATGTGCTACAGCACCATGTGCTCGATGTCCATGGAGTACTCCCCATCGACGCCTGTCGCTTCCACACATGCTGCTTCTTCTCCGCACGCATGAGGTCTTTCACTTGCATCTCGACAACTGCCTTCGTGATCAGATCGTGCCATGCACACCGACCAACCACTTTTGATTCCTATGACCTGCAATCAAAATAAGACTGTGAGAGGCTCACTTTGATCATGTCCTAGTAAGGAAGCTTCGGTTTCCCCACGTGCCGCTTCCCAACACTCAACTGACCATATTACAGCTGCTTCGGTACCAGCGCCGAATTCTTACGCCACACATGACCCAGCCACCTCAAGTGTCTCAGTAAAGGCATACTGCTGCATACTACTGCATACTTTCACTTCGGCGCAACACTTCCTGTCCGCAACTCTGTCGCAGCAACCCAATGGTAGGATCCACCGCAAATATTGTTGACGGAACCGCCCGAGATATCGCACATCCTGCCGTGTAGAAGAACGGATAGCACCAAGGATTTGTAGACCATCAGCTTCGTGCGGACCGTAAGCTGATTGTTGTTCCACACTCGGTACTCTAGCTTCGTGAGCGCTAAGCTTGCCTGCGAGACGCAAATACGAAGCTCACTGTGCAGTTGCTGGTCAGTCGACATCACAATCCACAGGAAGCAGAGGCGGGAGGTGGTTTCCAATACTTCAGCACCAATGCTGATTAGCCGCAATAGTGAAGATTGCACCTCCGGTGAACGCTGAAAGAGACAGACAGTTTTGCTTGTCATGATGGTAAGCCCGAGATTAGCCGCTGTAGAAGCCAGAGCACTAGTCATGTACTGCAACTCATCCGCGCTGTGCGCAAACAACGCACAGTCGTCAGCAAACAGCAACCTACGCATATTTGTCTCACAGACTAGGGTTTTGGCACCGAAACGAAGGACGTTCAGCAAACAACCATCAATACGGTGTTCCACACGTACACCGAAAGCACAAGCCGCATCAAAAGTACAAAACGTCATTGCATGAAGATAAATATTAAACAGGACAGGAGCTGACATAGCCTTGCTTCACACCAGTGACAACTGCAAAACTCATCCGAGGTCTGTCCACTCAACTTTAACCTCGCCCGCATACTACAGTGCAGACATTCAATTAAAATTACAAACTTACTCGGACAGCCAAACTTACCCAACACCAGCCACAATGCCTCGCGGTTCACCGATTCAAATCCCTAGGTGAAATCAACAGAAGGCGAGTACAACGGCTGGTGTCGTTCACTGTATTCTCCTCCGTTTGACGAGCCGCAAACACCATATCTATAGTGCTGCGACCCGAACGGAATCCACACTGATCTTCCAGCACGCCACAAAATGATTAATGGGGCGGTTGTGCGGGATTTGGACAATCGGCTTGACTACACAACTCAGTAAGTTGATGCCACAATAATTCGTGCAACATCGCTAGCTCCCCTTGCCCTTGTACAGTGGTAGCACAAAGGTATCATTCAGCTCAAGAGGCACCTCCTCCTCATTCCACACGTGTTGCACCAAGTGGTGCAGCGCACTCACCAACGCGGGTCCGTCATGTTTCAATACTTCAGGCCGGATTCCGTCGGCCCCAGCCCACTTGCTGGTTCGCAGCTGAGCAAGAGCTCTCTGCGCGTCATCCAGTGTCGGTGTGTCCGCCACACTCGTCTTCAAATCGTGCGACTTCAGCTGTTCAAAGGCCAGCCGATCACATAACGGTTGTAAAAGTGACAGCCAAAGTGCTTTTGCCAGATCTGCATCATACATGTAGTCTATGTGCACGCAGCGCCTAAGCTACCATCGATCAGCATCTACACCGGCTCAAACCTCCGTAGATACACCACCTTCAACGAGTCGAAGAATTCCTTGTGTTGGCAGCGTTCGGCATAGCATTCCATCTGCTTCGCCTTCTCCGTCCACCATACGTTTGTTATGCGACGGAGCTCTCGTGTCAGTCACCGTCGAAGTTTGAGAAACCCAAGTCACCGGGGTCTGAGACATGTGCAGCAAATGCTGCATTATCTCCAACACCAATGCGCCAATCGTCGCATTGTTCTCATCAAACCAATTAGGCCGCTTACAGTTTGCGCGCCTGATGGTCTCCTCAGCAGCAGCTGTCATCTGGTCGCGAATATGGCGCCACAGGTCACCCACTGTGGCTATGCATTCCACATCACACAGGCGTGTAGCCATCTCCTTCTCTAGATCAATACGTTTCTCCACAGTACCTAAGGAGAGAACGTTAAATTCACCCCGATTTACGGCGGGAGTGAAATACATAGATTTACGAAAATATATATATACTTTGGTCCGCACCAACTTGTGATCAGTGCCACACTCAGATCCACGCAGTACACGTGTCATGCGCACTTCACGCATATCACGCTGACGTACGATGACATAGTCGAGCAAGTGAGCGTAGCCGCTTCTTGGGTGCGTCCCAATTGCCATATCACTCGCCCTCAGTGCAAACCGAGTGTTCGTGATGGTCAGGCCGTGGGCGGCACACAGTGAGAGCAGCCTGTCACCGTACGCATTCGCTGAACCACGCCATGCTGACCGATGACATCTGTCCACACCGACGCATCATGCCCAAAACGCGCGCGTTGAAATCACCCAGTAGAAATAGTCGGTCACTTCTCGGCACAGACCGTATCACGGAGGATAACTGAGTGTAGAATTGATCACGCGTGTCATCGGGATAACACATGGTCGGACCTTACGTGCTTACAAAAGTGGCAAACTTACCTCTTCTGAGTCGTAGCCGAACAGTCATCAGTCGCGCTCTGAGACCTGTTGGTTCATCTACCAGCTGGACATTTAGACGATCAGACACTACAATTCCTACCCCATGTTCACGTGATGCTGAGGTGGCGTTGGTCATCCAGTAGAATTGGTAGCCAGCCCCTGTTTCATGCAACTTACTTTGCTCAGCAAGCCGAGTCTCACTGAGCGCCGCAATATCGATGTGGTAGCACGCCAGTTCCATATCGACCAGTGCAGTGCGTCGCTCGGAGAGCTCACTCCAGTTCCGGTCCAGTAGTGTGCGCACATTCCATCACTTGATGCTGAGTGCTTTGCGCGTAGGCATATGATTGCATTGGTGCACTCGCACGCGAGGTGACAGTTGTGCTTTGGAGATTTGCTTGAGGGACTCCGCCCGGAGCCTTTGGCTCATTAGTCTGACACACAAGGCAGTAAGTGGGTTGGAGGTTTGCTTAAGAGACTTCGCTCGGAGCCTTTGGCTTAAGAACCTGACCCACAAGATAGTTACTAATAGATCCAGCTCAGGAATGTGATTGCAGAGACAGATTGGGATCTGCTTGACGACCGTCACACGCAGCCTTTGAGGTACTGGAACAATTCATATATGTTTTGTGACCGTAGTAGGATACACCTGCGACCATGGCCAGACGCATGTGGGTTTTGACGGGTTTGCACCAATTTGACCAGGGGCTGCCTGGCTTGAGGCGGCAGTAACAAACCAAAAGTACACCCGGAGGTGTCTTCCCACCGTCAGAGACAATGTGTGGCGCTTACGCTCTACCCAAATCGAGCTGTGAGCTTATAACCCGTAGACCTGTTGTCTCCCATGGTTAGGTTTTAAGGGAAGTGCGTCATCGACCACTTCCCAATATCCCAAAAAGATGGGCTAGGATAACGGCAGGACTTTATATATATATATATATATATATATATATATATATATATATATATATATATATATATATATATATATATATATATATATATATACTCTCAAAACTGTATACAGACAATATGCCATCAGAACCATGACAAACGAGAAGACAATAAGAGTACGAAAGAAAACAGGAAAAAGACACTTCTTTTTTGGTTGCATACACTCCGGTTTTGGTTTCCTATATATGGACATATACTTGAGAGTATTCAAATGATAAAACAGCACAACAACACTAGCGCCACTGGTGCTTGTTACGTGCCATCACATCAAGCGTTTGCAACAACAGGAATTCCGAGTCACGTAGTCCCCAACCTGGGAGGCGTGGTGATTCGACTGAAGTTGAGGTTGCTTTCTTCACGCTCGTTTTTCACGTCATTAGTTGTCCACCACGATAATTTTTCCAATCGCTTCCGGGAGGCGCAAATAACTCTCGCCGCAGAAGGCGATATTCTGGCACCCGCAGTACGTCGCCGAGTCAACACATGCGCTGTTAGAGAACAAGGTTTTGAAGGCTGGGACTTGCACTTTACATTACACTCTACTTCTAACCGCTGTGTCAAACACTGCTCGCGGAGCTCAATTACCTAGTGATCATGGCGAAAGCTGCCAATCACTATGCGCCGAGTTCCACTCCCAGCTCGGCTATCACTGCCTGATGAGTCTAACTAAAGACGAAACCGTCGGTCGTGGGGTGCAGGGATGGGAGAGCCACACAGAAACCCTCCACTTTGGTGACGGTCTCAGTGACCGTATAGGCAGAGGCTGACTTCAAAGTCAACCGGCGCCAGGAGTGAGTTGCGCGTCCTAATCCAAGACACATAGCCGGTGCTCTAAAACCAGAAGATCTGCAGTCAAACCTGTCTAAGGTGACCACTCAAGGGACCGACAAAAGTAGTCTCGAAGGACAGGCGGGCGCCATAGACAGGTTCATGCAGAGGGACATAACGCATAGAAAATGTTGGGGATGCTTTTCGTTGGTCGCCGTAGACAGGTGGTCGTCATAGCAGGTTGGACTGTACGACGAAACCGGACCTAAGGGGGGGTGTTATGCCTGCGTATTTCAACGATATAATTCGCTCCGTTGGTTTGCATTCGCTTAGTGCCTTTCGATCCACTCATATTAGGCTCGTCAATCACTAGAAGTCAGGACACCTCAGTCTCAGTATTTTCTTTAGAAATTGAGGAGAGGTCGATGGCTGTCTTCCGGAAAAGTTGTCATGGGGTGTAGTATTGTACAAGTAACGGGCGTAGCTCGATTGGCATACAGCACAAGTGTTACGCTGATTTTCCGACGACGGTAGAGAAGCACCCATGCTCAATAATTTACTGCCGCCCACCACAAACCAGGCTGCTTCTGGCCGAAGAAGTGCAAACCACCGAAATCCCATCTGCGGTAGGCCGTTGTTGTAATCGCGAACTACAGTCAAAAAATATAAATGAGTTGTTCTAAAGCATGGAAGGCTACGTGTGACTGGTATCAGGCCGGCCCCAAATAGGACAGTGCAGTCGCACTCCAAGCTGGAATCGCTCCCATATTTTCGTGGATCAAACCACTGTGTCAAAGACTAAAGGCAGGTATCCAGAACAAAATTCATCTCTCGGGATGAGCAGCAGGAAGGCATCATCTGCCTACAGTGCACTGTTGCCGTTGACCTTCCGCTTTCTTAGGGCTCTCTTCCTTTAACGAATCTTCTTCGTGGGCATATCAACAACAGGCCACTGTTAATTTCATAAATTACACAGAGAAGTCATGCAATCTCTCAAAACAAGGATACCGTTCAATGTCCATATAGTGCAGCAGGCGCCACTAGCTACAATTTCAAACTTTCTCGTGAATGACGTGGGATGTGGCCCCGGAACGCACATACAACATAAAAGCGTCTTAACTTATTCACACTTGCCACACTCAGGTTCCAATCACTGGATTCACATAGCTCGCATCTTCGGTGGTGCTGGGAGTGCCCTCGCGATATTTGTGTCAGAATCGCTTTCGAGAAACTTGCGGCGCCTTCTAGAATGGATTCCAATGAGTCCCCGCATGGCCGTTGCTCAACTTTGAAAATCAACCAGAACCAACTGGCATTGGCAGAAGGCAAAATACCGGTTTGTTGTTTCAGCTAACGCTTCTACTGACTGCAGCTGAGAAACCAACAAAGACGAATTTACCTATGAGTAGAATAATTTTGGTGAGTTTTTATGAGTTTGTTGCAATCAGCCGACAATTCATATAACACACCTACCCATCCGGAAAATCACCAGACGGCCGTTTCACCCTATTGGGACTCGTTAGTGGTGCACATCCTTCGTTCTTCATCCGAACATCGAACCCACGACTGCAAGTGGCTTGCGCTAACGAACCCGCAGCTTATGCCACTGAGCCATGAAGGACGGTAGCCGCCCATCATGAATTATTACCTAACTGCGATATAGCCTGACCCATCCTCCAATGTCATGCAGGCACTTGCCGTGCAGATGGTAGTCATGGATTCGATCCTCGGAAAACGACCAGTGGATGAGCACCACCGACTAGTCCCAATAGGGCTCAAGGGCTCAAAAGGACTCAAGGATTGGTACTTGAGTTAGGTGAGTTGTCAGCTGATTGCTACGAATACAAAAATCCTTCTACTCATAATACAAATTCGCCCTTACGGAATTCATATATGCCATGTTGATTCATAGCTGCGGTAACCGAGAAGTCCCTAGGCCAGAAGGCCAATCGCTGCAATCTGCATGGCAGTGGAGGATGGGTGGGCTATATCGCAGTTAGCTAACAGTTTATGAGGGTTGGCTATCGTCCTTCATGGCTCAGTGGCATAAGCTGCGGGTTAGTTGGCACAAGCCACTTGCAGTCGTGGGTTCGGTGCTCGGAAGACGACCGGAGGATGCGCAGCACTGAGGAGCCCCAACAGGGCAAAACCGCCGTCTGGTGCTTTTCCGGATTGATAGTTGAATTATCTGTATTGCCGGTTGGTTGCAACGAACTCAGAAAAGGAGTTTGTGAGCAACTTTCTTGTCATATTCGAATGACCCAGAGCACGGGCATCATGATCACTGCAAATGACATGAATTCTTAAGTCGGTCGACTACCGGAGTCAGAACATCGAGTCACAGACGGTCCGACATTGGTGTATATCGTGCTGACAGTGGTGAACGCTTCGTTCGGCTGTGCACCGAACGCAACCTCTACATAAGCAACGCGATGTTCCACCACATACGCTTGCATTGTGACATAGTGGCCACCGAGAAACAGGCTGTGCTGAGGTCAAATTGATCACATTGTCGCTGGATTTAGGTGCAACATAGCGCAAGGTAGCCTGTGTGTATGGAGCAATTGCTTTGATTTGCGTCACGTGTTCACATGTGCTCGGTTAGAGGCCGAGTCAACAAACCGCTTCCGATGTGCAATGCAGTAGACCCAGGATCGCTTGCTCTCCCACGCCGAAACGAATGAATGGTGGACAGGGATCTGAAACTTTGCTTAGGGAAGCACGAAAGACGGTTCCATAAGGATGTCAGTTGCAGTTGATGTAGCACTCCGATACCCTTCCTGAATAGGAGTCTGAGAATCAAGTGAAAGTGAATGAAGAGAATACGCGAGATAGAAAAAGGTCAGCATCAATGGCTACGCACGAGTACTTCTCTAACTTATTCGATGCACAGAAAACAATAAACGCTTCCACGAGTAGAACAACATAACTGATAAGAGTGTACAGTTAGCTCACCCTAAAACAAGTCGACTGTGATGATGGATCGAGCACTCAACAATAATTCAGCCTGCTCAGTGAATCGGAATCGTTAGCTGGAGCGTTTAAGCCCAACTGAGACGTTGTAGTAACAACTCTCGTTACAGATGAAATGCGATATCAACTGGTAATTCTGAAGTGGAACAAGGCGCCTAGTTCAAATGACCCTTCAACATTGTTACCGAAGAACTGCACAACCTAATAGTGACTGCCCCATCCGTTCTCTCGGCAATGGCGCCGACAGTAAATGGGTTGGGATTGGCACTTATCAATTGTCAATCCAAGCTATAAAAATGTCAACGGGATTACTGTTAGTAGCACTAGTTAAGACCATTCAAGATTGTCCGATTCAAAGTTTTCCCCGCTGACTGACACCACATAAGTGAGCGCTTGCCCACTGAGTTATTTTTGTACAATGTCACAAGCGAGCAATGTCCGGGAGAGAGTAAAACTTCTCAGGGATAATCATTACTTCAGTGGGAAAACGATTTGAGCCAATGGCATACAGCTGAGGCATCTGGTCATTTCATGTACATCCGCGTGGATACTTACTTATCCTTTGGCTAGCGGAAGTGAACTGCAGTTGATCTAGCTGTTCCGATATGTGCACATCTATGCGTAGACTTATAATGGTGCAATAATTTCCTACTACTTGTACCCGTTTTCCGCAGCTACTTCTACAACACGCTTTCCCTCCAGGCGTTGACTTGTGAGGGCGAGCTCAGCATAACTAGAATCACATAAAAAGAGGCAAATCAAACAACTACGTAAAACGATTAGTGTGCAAACAGGTAACCACAGTCGATTGCATCATGATGCAGTTGTACATACTTAGTTCCTGCTTGATCCAATAAAAAGCACCCAGTCTTTTTCCAGCTGCCTTCAAACCACCGATATGCATCATACAGTGCGGGTCACTGACCCTCATGAGAAACAAATCATTGGATTCCGCCTTGGTAGATTGTTTGTTAATTATATTTATCAAGCTTTCGAGTGTCAGCGCATTTACAAACAAACATTCATAGTGTCCTTCTTTGACTTGAAGGCTGTCTCAAATTCCTTCCAGCATTTGTGGTGACGACCCGCTCTGAACGGTGTCAGAGAAAATACTATATCCTCTAAGATATCTAAGTCAAGATTCCCATGGCCAAGTAAACGTCTACCGAAGTCTCTCATACAAGTTCGGTATGATAAGCGGAGAGTGTTAAGGTTGCTCTAAACCACTCTATGGTTCAGGTTCTTGATCCAAAGGATCATGAGAGACTCTCCTGTCTCCTATCATATACACGATAGTAGCTCTGTTACGTAACAACCCACCAAATTTTGTGTGCTGACGACATGGTTCTGGTTGGATCGGTCCCAAATGCTATACAAACCTTATGAATATGCTGGTATGCAACGCTGCGCGCTTCGACATGTGGTCTGCTTCTGCAAAATGGCGCTATACTGCTGTATTGATAAGTCACAAGTATCCCCGGCAATGAGGCAACCGCTAAAAAGGATTGATCGGTTTACTTAATAAGGTGATTTCATTAACAACATTACCACTCACATCGCCAAAGATGGAAGAGTCTATCAAACCCTCAGTCATTTGTGACGAAGAAGAAATTACCATTCCTGCTGTAGTGGAAATAGCCAATCGACTGGACGGAAAAATGAACTACTCGAGCCGTCTTTTACCATGAGTGGCCGAAATGGTGATGACCATATGAAAACTGACGTACAAGCGTGCAGGGTAGCATCAGGATGATAAGCAGAAAGCTACCAACCAGACAATAAATTCGATGGTGGATGCCTTATTTTACTTTACTTACATCATTAATTCCTTCCTGCATCATGATATTCAGTGCGACAACAGCTAGTAAGAAACTGAGGCAGTGCCAATGCAAAGTGGAAAACCGCAAGATTCTCGAAATCGTATGCTAACACCTGCCCTGACGTTACTCACAGATAGGGAATGAAATGCACGCAAGTACATGTGCGGTCAGACGCTTCAACGGATACATCTTTGGACAAAGGACTATTGTGTTAGCGTTCACAAACCCATGATGCCAAGTGTCTACAACAGATCTCATGTCGTGTTGTGTCGTGCTCAGAGGATGCTCAGTGGGTTTAATTATCATGATTTGGAGATCATCTGTCAAACTAATCTAAGAACGCACATCGCGGTTGCGCCGTGTACAGCCAATCTTCCGAAGCCAAGTAAATGTTAACAGGGTTCAGGCATGGTTCACAGGACAGCTGCTCGCTATTGCCGGTTCACCTGCCCGTGTGGAATCAGGTACGTTGGACGTACGACCAGGCATTTAGGTAAGAGAATCCTGTAACACCTCCAAGGTTGGCTGTACAATCGCGAACATAGGACAAACCGTAGCGCGATTACGAGCCATCTAATCAACGCCAGCCACCAGATAAACAAACAAACTGCCTTGCAGATTCTCTGCAGAATTCCACCAAGGCACAACCATCGAGTAAGAGCAAGCCTGCTTGCTACCGCTGAGGAAGTATGCATACGCTTGACAAACCGGACTTGTGTGTCCAGATTGGTACAAACATTACAACTTCCGTGGTCGACCACCAGACGGGAAGGAAGTGATGGTTCACCGCAAATCCACCTGACTTCAATTATTTGATCAGGTGACTATCAGCATGATCACAAGTTAGATTATCTGATCAAGAGTTTCTAATATATATTAATGTACAAGCCTGACGAAGAAGTAATGGAAAACAATTGTTCGCTCAAAACTTCGTGTTTTGTTTCTTTTTCTGAACTCAACGAAGGCTAATAACAGGATAGATTATGTACACATAAAGATGCGGTGTGCGAAAAACTGGAGCGAGTAATAGCTAGAGGATGGCCAGGAGACAAGAGTTTGCTTGTACAGCTAACGTGGTTGTGTGACCGACTCATTAAAAAAGGATTTCTATATGTAAGTGAGAGCTGATCCCGAACCAATGCAAAACCCTGTGTTGGAAATGGTCCATGGTGTATATTTTAGAAGTAACTGAGTTGCAAGGGCCAGGGGATTGACGAGCTTGCAACGGCCAACCATATTCGGGACTAAATGTAAGCGCGAATTCCACCTAGCGCATAACGTTCGTCAAGTCAAAGGTGTTTCGAGAAGTCCCATTAGGGCCACAGTGGATAGTACCTGTAGATTTGTTCACCTAGGACAGAAGGAATTAGCTGATCCAGGTAGAGTAGTTCCCCGATTACTTTGAGGCCGGTGCTATGCTCACAAATAATGCGCAAGTTGCAATAAGTAAACAGAAGCGTCATTTGGCTCGATACGGGAGACCTGAATACTGAATACTGTATTGTAGAGCAAGTAGAAATGAATTCTGTACAACTCTTTCGAAATATGGTGAAAAACGTTATAAAAGTTGTCAACCGTGAATATCGTTGTCGTTCTCATGTAACATTTAAAATATCTGACTTACGATATTTCAGGATTCACAAATGTGATATGTCATCGTAAGCGTGCAGTCGTTCTCTGAATCGAATAGTGGCAAAATACAAATCTAAAAACGTTTTGAACTGTTGCATAGATGTTGCCCCAATCACATGCTCAGGTAAACTGTTCCAAATGTTTACCACTCTCCGTTCGAAGCACAGTGGGTGGGGAACACAAGAAGTAATTTCCGACAACGGACCACGGTTCATCAAAGAGGAATGCTGAGTTCTCGGGAAGAAACGGAAACTTGATATGCGCTCTACTAGTTCTTGCAATAACCAATCCAATGGAAAATGGTGTAGAACACAACGAATATACTAACTAAAACCAAAGAGTGAACCGAGAACGCCGTGTGCTACTGCAACGAAGGAACACACCGTCTCTGGAGATTGGAGTGAGTTTTGTTCAACACTTACGTAGTAGCAAAACGGAACCTTGTTGTCTGCCGTCAAGATTACGCGTCAACCAGAGGCGCACTCGTCGGCAATTCTTACGGTCAATTGGAAACCTGGCCGTTTGCCAGAAACACGGTTATGATCGCGGACCAAAAGTTATTACTTCAAAAGATAGGCGAGGAAGTATGGACACAAATTGTGCCTGTGGTCGGAAAACAAGGGAGAAGTAGTGGAAACTACGACAGAATAGAGCTACGCAGTCAGGGTAGGAAGTGATTTGCATCACAGAAACCGGATTCATGTGGAACAACAAACGTGAATTAGTAAAATGCGCAGGAACCAAGGTCGACGGGATGTTGCAGGCGTCAGGAGAGGTGGAATAAGAAGACGTAAAGGTGCAGTGTGTGGATTCACACTGACAATCAACTATGACTGAAAAAAGGAAGGATACAATGATAGCCAAAACGGTCGGCCAGACCACACCTCAAACCCGGATGTGCTCGTGTAGCAACCAAGCGCCCAATCGAGTTGTACCAGTCCATGGCCGCGTCATCCCTCGTACGCAGATGAAACTACATAGGCGTGAGCTGTTTTGTTATCAACGTGATATATACCACAACGAAACGATGGCGGTGGATACCAACGGAGGAAGCTGTGATGTGTTGTTGTACTTAACGGGTATACCATTTTTGTACTACATAGACTATTGGTCGCGCCCAGCTCATTCTGCATTCCAGAGATCTAACCGAGGGTCTCAAGGCAGTAGTACAAAGCCTGAAGGCTACAGCCCGAGAATACTGTTCTCCGAGCTTTCCATGGGCATGGAAACCATCATTGCGAATGCAATGATCAGCAGCCCAGGATACTGTAGCAACGGCACCGAAACAACGTTTCTCGTTAACCTAGACCGGTGTGCACGAAATAACTGGATGTCGACGTAGCTGGACTGAGGCATGTGACAAATTGGGATTAGACATCAGGATTGAAAAGTACACTAATTAATTGAATTATCGTAACCACGGTATAAACTCCGGGGTCATGGATAAGCTGCCCAATCCTGAATGGAACGGAATTTGAAGATGAGTTCGAAGATCTCTCTACGATCTATCTGGATTCGAGTGACTTGTACTAAAGAATCGGAAGCAGAGTTGCATTTACTCTTAGTGTTTATAAAGGACAAAGCAAGGCTACCGACTCAGAGACAGACACTTCCTGGTACAGCGAGAACAGATAATAAAAATTCTGTCCGAAAAGTTTTAAGCGGCAATAAAAGAATTGAGGTTAATCCAGAGCTTATACTTCACAGACCAGCTAAATGATTGGGATGGCCGTTGATGGACAAAGCAGGTTACATCTCGAAGTTGCGAGTCAGTTTGTAAGATCTGACTAAATACCTGCACGAGAAAATCAAGAAGGACAAGATCGTAGATAATAAATTAAAAATTGCCAGGATCCAGAAGGAAATTAATAAACAATATTCTACTTGAACGGTTAACTCCGGTTGGCTCCAATCCTCCGCAGTACAATGGATTGCCTATAGTGCACAAACCACGTACCGTTTTACGTCCAATGATTGACATGTCAGCTCTGCCTACCGCTTAGTTGCTAAATGGGCTGTAAGTGTTGGAACCGATACGTGAAGAGCTCGCTGAATGCCATCGAGACGAGAATGGACCTCAATGTGATGCGATGGTTTGCGTACTTCCGTGCCCATTGAGCTACACTGGGTGACAGGTATCAGCAGTACGCCGGTACGCAGTACCGACACTTTGTTGCCGTGCAACCACCACCAGTCGCACGCGGGCTAAGGATCCTGCGACGGTCGCCCGGTCCCTACGCAGGCTCGAAACCGTGCCCTCGGATTACAGGGTAGGCTTGTGAACCTTAACGCTACGGGTGGCACTTTCGAAGAGCCTTCAGAGCAAGTCATACCAGACAGGTCATGGTTAGGAGCTAGACTAAGTCATTCTCGCAAGCCCCCTCGGTGGTTATGGGGAGATCGATGGCCCTCCTCCTTTAAAATCTAGTCATGGGAGACAACAGGTCCACGGGCTATAAGCTCACAGCTTGATTGGCATAGAGCACGAGCGCCACGCATTGTCCCTGACGGTGGGTGGGCACCTTCCCATGCTCATTGGTTTGTTATCGCCGGCCGCAAGCAAGGCAACCCTTGGTCGAATTAGTGCAGACCCGCCAAGTCCCACCAGCGGCTGACCGTGGTCAAAAGTGCGTAACATACTACGGTTTAAAATCACGTGAACTGTATCAAATCTTCAAAAGTTATGTGTGACAGGTCCCAAACAGATGCCAGTGGGTCGCTGCAATCACACTCCCGAGCTGTATTTACTCCCTACTGCCTTGACGGTCAGGCTGTTGAGTCAAAGGCTCCGGGCGAAGTATGTCAAGTGAACTTTCATATCCCCCACTAGCATGTGGGTCAGACTGTTGAGAGAAAGGCTAGAGGTGGAGAAACTGAGAAAACTGCTCTCTAGGAATAAACAGCCAGAGAGTCGAATCTGCTCTCAAAAAACCGTTTGCAATACTCGTCCTTCTTATTTTTTCTCCTGGGGCGATGGAAAGTGGATCTTTTACGACAGTCGACGACGCAATGCTCAATGACTGAACCACGACCAAGCTCTCCAAAGCACAACTAAAAACAGATTTCACCCAAAAGGGTTATGGGGACTGTTTGGTGGTCTGATCCATGGCAGCTTTTTGAATTCAGGTGAAACTATTAAAGCGGAGAATTACTGTCAGCAAATTATCGAGAAGCATCGTAAACCAACATATTTGTCCGGCAATGGTCAACGGGAAGCGGCCAATTATTCTCCAAGGTAACGCTTGATCGCACGCCGCACAACCACCTCCGCGAAAGCTGCAGGAGCTGGGCCACGAGATTTTGCCTAACCCACCATAATCCCCTGCTCTCTATCGATTATCCCTTTTCAAACACCCAGATAACTTCTGCTGAAAGGAATGTTTTAAAACCCGATACAGAAACAGTATTTGACTAGTTCATCGGCACCAGAGCTACGGAATTTTATTCATCCGAGATAAACACGCTTGTTCGACGCTTATAAAAGTGTCAGTTCAAACGACTTCCATTTCGAGTAAAAATGTTACCTTTGAGCCAAGATACGTGAATTCCAATATTAAAAACCGCAATACCCTTAGTAACAATCTAATACCTCGAACACGCAACCAAACACCTGAGCATTGCCTATGGTAATTTCAAACAGACACGGATGGAAACATCAGCAATTCCATTTGGGCGTAATTGGTTCGAAGTTGGCATCAAAGTCTGACTAAGGACACCTTCAACACCAACTATACTTACCAGAGCCAAACTCGAAAAAACTGAGGAAAGGTTTGTTGCAGGCGCATGAAGCGATTGCGATCTGGTTAACACAGCCACAACTATACAAGCAGTCGGTGCTTGCGCACTCTCAATTTACCATGGCATTAGCGAGAAATCGTTCAAGTGGAGCACTAGGGACGAAGGGCGTGATTATTTTACCCTTTCGGTTGATCCAAGTGTGCTTCGTGCGTAAGCCCATGAGCGTGGTTGCAACCCTCGTCACCTGAGTTGATCGAGTTGTTTATCGAACTAATGCACTAAGCCTGTTCAAACTGTCCCGACGGTTCGCACTTCTGCTTTCATCAGCGTAGTGTTGCCTCTAGCAGTCTTGTAATGGTACTTGTCAGACGTGAGTTAATGAATAGAGATCTCTGCAACTCTGTGTTCTTGCTCTTCTAGTCCTTGACGGTGATACTAAGAGGATGACGATCACACGGCACGTCTACACGACCCAGATGAGTGATCTGTTACTGAAAATTGTAAAAGTGTTAAATGGTTTAAGTACACTGCCTAAAGGCTTACAATGACAAGTGCGCACACAAACCACTGATTTCTTCCATGAAATGTGGCTTCAATGCACCCATAAGGGAAACACCCTAAGCTGTTCGTAACAAGCCGACTCCAAATTAAAAGGCGTTCAGCACGTACGTCAGTAGTGGAGAATACTCGGGAGCATAGACACCCACGTTTCGCATGGTGCCTAATGGATATGCAAAGCCTGGCAACCCTGGTGAAAATGTGACTTTGCCGCGCCAGACACTCCACAGCGTTTCGCGAAACAAGATTTCGTATGGCTGCAGCCCACTTCGCACCAGCAAAGGCTAAGAAAACTCGGTGTTAGAATAACGATGCTGATGGTTACTTGAAAAACACGCGATAGTGGGCCAGCCAGGTATTAAGTAGTCCGAGCCATACGAACTGCCGCTTGCTGAAGTTAAAGCACGGCAGCAACTTAAGAAGGAACTCAATGAGCGTTAAAACGGTCTGGTGTCCTTTGGTTCGCATTTTTATCCCTAGAAAGATATGGAATAATAAGGTTGTACGCAGTTTCGCAAGCTATCATACGAATCTCAACGGGGTCACCAACGAGGCACATAAATCGGTCGCTCCTTGATCTGCAACATAAAGTCGTTTCATGATTTCAGCTCGCTAATGCTGGTAGTTCAAGTTCGGACAGTGCTAGGAAGGCAAGGTCGATGGTGAATTATCAGCAGTATTTAAGTCCTGGTGTGCCGGAAGGACATAATGCTGCGCCAGGGGAAAGTGGTATGGTAGAAATTGAAGATCCAAGCGGGAACGGTCAAACTAGGGGAAACATCAACGGTCTTACATGAGATGAAAGCCCGAATGCCACAGATAAAAGTGTCACAAGAAGAACCACAGGAGAAGCTAGTGACGAGGACCCTACCACACAACGACCGGAAAACCCATAGTGGCGATACTCGGAATCGCGCAGATGAGTGGATTCCACAGGGTTCATCCGATAGAATACAATGAACTGGCGCCCAGCAATCCACAAGATTCACCTAATTTAGTCAATTTAGGGACTGTCATATCTGAATCCAAAGCAACGCTACAACAATTGAGGAAGACACCCTACACAATGGATAAAAGCGGCGGAATAAAGAACACGCACCTAGGCCATTCATGCCAGACTACATACCTAAACTGGCTGAGCAACAGGGACTATCATAAGCAGACAAACTTTGAGTGCATCATCGGTTGACCTCAACAATCCCCTATAACACAAAGCGCATAGGAATGGAGGATGTTCCAGGTATATACTCCAAGTAAATGTGTACAAGTTTGCCAGACAAAAGACAAGGTAAAGCAGTGGTCATTACAAAAAAGCATAAGATAAACTTAATGCAGAAAGAATTTTGATTAGTACGAACGACGTTGCATAAATGCTGCAAATAGGTCAGGCGGTTGCAGTTTGAAAAATGGGCACTACAAATGCGCGTGATGGTATGGACAGAGAAATTGATCCGCCTGGAACGAAGGAATATGTACCGTGGATGATCACCTTCTATAAGAGGTCGTCAAGTTGTAAATAAAGAAAGATTATGAGTAAACTAAACAAGAAAAGAACACCAGGTTAACTCCGAGTGATCGGAAATTTGTGTCTAAAACTGGCTGATCGGAGTTGACTCCAGCAGCCACTATCTACATGTTCGTACAGAGAAATGTTGAGTCATTACCACTGAAATCAGCCACAATGTTAGAAAGAAGCGGATCGAAATTGGCTGCCTTGAGCAACTGTCGCACCTTCAAATGCCCTAAGCGATGGCTCGTGAATTAAAACGAAGCGACTGAGTGCAAACGATGACAGAACGTAAAACAGCATATGGAAGTTGTCAACTAGCAGAAGTCCTACAACTAAAGCAACACAGCTTTCGAAGCTGAGCACTATGCCAATTGATCTACAAAGAGCAAATCGGAATATATATATATATATATATAGCGAGAGAAATAAAGACACTTACGGTCTGACTACTTGTTATCCTGATGACACGCGTGATCAATTCTACGCTCAGCTATCCTCCGTGATACAGTCTGTGCCGGGGAGCGACAGACTATTGCTGCTGGGTGTTTTCGACGCGTGCGTTGGGCGTGATGCATCGGTGTGGACAGATGTTATTGGTTTGCATGGCATTGGTTCAGCAAATGCGAACGGTGACAGGCTGCTCTTACTTTGTGCCGCTCATAGCCTGACGATCACGAACACTCGGTTTGCACTGAGTGCGACTGATATAGCAACTTGGCCGCACCCACGGAGTGGTCACACTCACCCGCTCGACTATGTCATCTTACGTCAGCGTGATATGCGTGAAGTGTGCATGACACGTGTACTGTGTGGAGCTGAGTGTGGCATTGATCACAAATTGGCGCGGACCCAACTGTACATGTAGTTCCTAAATCTATGTATTGCACTCCCGCCGTGAATCGGCGTCAATTTCACATTCTCTCCCTCGGCACTGTGACGAAACGTACTGAGCTGGAGAAGGCGATGGCTGCACCCCTGTGTGATGTGGAATGCATAGCCACAGTGGGTGACCTGTGGCGCCATATTCGCGACCAGATGACAGCTGCTGCTGAGGAGACCATCAGGCGCGCAAGTTCAAATCGCTCGATTGGTTTGATGAGAACAATGCGACAATTGGTGCATCGGTGTGTGAGAAGAATGCAGCATTTGCTGCACATGTCGCGAACCCCAGTGACTTGGGGAAGAAGGGGCGGTTTCTCAAAATTCGAAGGCTACTGACACGTGAGCTGCGGCGCATAAAAAATGTATGGTGGACGGAGAAGACGAAGCAGCTGGAATGCTACACCGAACACCGCCAACACAAGTAATTCTTCGACCCCTTGAAGGCGTTGCGTGACCGATGACTGATGAAGCTGAACGATGCTACTTCAATCGCTACCTGCAGACATAATGCAGATCTGGCGAAAACACTTTGAGTGTGCCTTGAACAACCGATCAGAGATCGACTGCACTGCGTCGCACGCGCTGCAACAACACGATATGAAGATGTGTCTGGCTGACACACCGACACTGGATGAGACGCAGGGAGCACCTACTCAGCTGCGAAACGGCAATCGTGCCCGTACCGACGGGATCCCGTCTGAAGTATTGAAACACGACGGGCCCGTGTTGGCACATGCGCTGCACCACTTCATGCCACGCGTGGATTGAGGAGGAGGTGCCTCTTGAACTGAATGATACCCTTGTGTTACCAATGTACAAGGGCAAAGGGAGTAAGCGATGTTGCACGAATTATTGTGGCATCAACTTGCTGAGTTGTTTGGTCAAGCTGATTGCCCAAATCCTGCAAAACCGCCTCATTAATCACTTTGTGGCGTGCTGGAAGATCAGTGTGGATTCCGTTCGGGTCGCAGCACTATAGATATGGTATTTGCGGCTCGTCAAACGGAGGAGAATGCAGTGAACGACACCAGCCGTTGTACTCGCCTTCTGTTGATTTCACCTAGGGATTTGAATCGGTGAACCGCGACGCATTGTGGCTGGTGTTGGGTAAGTTTGGCTGTCCGAGTAAGTTTGTAATTTTAATTGAATGTCTGCACTGTGGTTTGCGGGCGAGGGTGCAGCTGAGTGGACAGACCTCGGATGAGTTTGCAGTTGTCACTGGTGTGAAGCAAGGCTATGTCAGCTCCTGCCCTGTTTAATATTTATCTTCATGCAATGACGTTTTGTACTTTTGATGCGGCTTGTGCTTTCGGTGTACGTGTGGAGCACCGTATTGGTGGTTGTTTGCTGAACATCCTTCGTTTCGGTGCGAGAACCCCAGTCTATGAGATAACTATGCGTAGATTGCTGTTTGCTGACGACTGTGCGTTGTTTGCGCACAGCGCGGATGAGTTGCAGTACATGACTAGTGCTCTGGCTCCGACAGCGGCTAATCTCGGGCTTACCATCATGACAAGCAAAACTGTCTGTCTCTTTCAGCGTTCACCGGAGGTGCAATCTTCAATATTGCGGCCAATCAGCATTGGTGCTGAAGTATTAGAAACCACCTCCTGATTCTGCTTCCTAGGGATTGTAATGTCGACTGACCAGCAGCTGCACAGTGAGCTTCGTATCCGCATCTCGCAGGCAAGCTTAGCATTCGCGAAGCTTGAATACCGAGTGTGGAACAACAATCAGCTTACGGTCCGCACGAAGCTGGTGGTCTACAAATCCATTTTGTTATCCGTTCTTCTGTACGGCAGTGAAACGTGGATGTTGTACCGGCGGTATGTGCGATATCTCGGGCGGTTCCGTCAACAATATTTGCAGTGGATCCTGCGCATCGGTTGCTGTGACAGAGTTGCGGACAGGAAGTGTTGCGCCCAAATGAATGTATGCAGTAGTATGCATCAGTATACCTTTGCTGAGACAGTTGAGATGGCTCGGTCATGTGTGACGTAAGAATTCCACGTGGATACCGAAACAGCTGTAATATGGTCAGTTGAGTGTTGAGAAGCGGCATGTGGGGAAACCGACAGCGTCCAAATTCGGCCTCACGAGCAACACAAGCAAAACTGTCTGTTCCTTTCAGCATTCAACGGAGCAGGAGTCTGCAAGGTTCTCGTGAATCAACATTGGTGCTGAGGCACTGGAAACCACCTCCCGCTTCTCCTTTTTTGGGGGTGTGATGTCGGCTGACCAGCAAATACTCATGGAGCTTCGTACCCGCGTATCGAAGGCAGCATTAGCATTCGGAAAGCTTGAATACCGCGTGTGGAATAACCACTAGCTTACCGTCGGCACGACGATGGTGATCTACAAATCCATGATGCTGTACGCGCCATACGGCAGTAAAATGTGGACGATGTACCGGCGAGACGTAAATATTGTATTATAGAGCAAGTAGAAATGAATTCTATATAACTCTTTCGAAATATGGTGAGAACCGTTATAAAAGTTGTCAGCCGTGAACATCGTAATCGTTCTCATGTAAGATTTAAAATATCTGACTCACGATATTTCAGGACTCACAAATTTGACATGTCATCGTAAGTGTGCAATCGTTATCTGAAGCGAACGTTAGTAAAATCTAGATCTAACAACGTTTTGAACTGCTGCACAGATGTTGCCTCCATCACATGTTCAGGCAAACTGTTCCAAATGTTCGCCACTCTCAGTTCGAAGCACAGTGGGTGGGGAACACCTTTCGCATCCGGCACTACAAGTTTGCGTCTGTGTCCACGTGTGCTGCATGGCCCTCGTAAGTGCAGCATTGGCTTTAGCATGGGGAAGTCACCGAGATGTAGAGTACGGTAGGTCATAGTGAGGTCGACTTGCACCCGACAGTAGGACAACGTGTAGAGTCCTAGTTTCGCACACCGGTCTTCATACCCCAAGCCACGTAAACTCGGGATGAGCTTGGTAGCAACGTGTTGGACCCGTTCGATCTTTTGTGCCTCGCCTCGGGTAATCGGAAAGTAGGAGGGCGAACCGTACTCTAGCATTGGCCTAATGATGGAAGAGAAGAGGCGAGTGGCAACCTCTTCAGACCATGTGCCAAAGCTACGTTTGAGCGCCCAAAGCATGCGCAGTCCGTTACGATATAGCCTGTTCGTGTTGTCTACGTATTTCAAATCGTAAAGCGAGAGTACACCTAGGTCATTCACAGGGGGTGCGGGATATAGCGGTTGGCCGTCAAGGGTGCAATTTCGGCCGTCAGCACCCTTCCCCAGGCTCATAAATACAGACTTGGCTGGGTTGACCGGGAGAAGAACTTCTGCGGACCATGTGGATAGGCGGTTGAGGTCTTGCTGAAGTAGTCCACAGTCATCGGGAGCGTCAATTTCTCTCCAAATCTTCATGTCGTCCGCAAACAAGGCACACGGCGACCGGAGAAGCTGAGGTAGGTCGTTGCTGTGGATCAGGAACAGATTGCGCCCAGCACAGTGCCTTGAGGCACGCCACTTGTAGTGGGGTACCACTCAGTTAGATGGTTGTCGACCTGTACCCTGCATTGTCGTCCAACAAGAAAGTCGCGGATCTACCGGTGCAGTGAGCCACCGACACCATACATCCTTAGTATGTGAAAGAGAACCTCATGGCTGACTTTATCGAACGCTTTACTAAAATCGATAAATATCACGTCGACAAACTTCCCCTTGCTTATTGCCTTCAACCATTCATGCCTCGTCACAAGCAGGTTCGTAATGCATGAGCGGCCTTGCATAAAACCGTGCTGTGCAGGCGTTAGGACCTCGTTTGACTGTAGCAACTGCAGCAATCCCTTCTTCACGATTTTCTCAGCAACCTTTGTCAAAATAGGTGTCAGACAAATTGACCTGTAGTTGTCTACTTTGTTAGTGTCGCCGCCTTTCGGAATAGGCTTCACCACCGAACATTTCCAGTCAGTCTGCAACGAACCTTCGGACAGCGACCTGTTGAGAAGTTCAGGCAAGGCAGGAGAGATGATGGTCGAAAGTGACTTGAAAACCAGTGGGTGAAGCTCATCAGGTCCGGCAGGTTTGGTGCCGTCAATGTTGGCGAGTAGTTGACATACATCTACAACACCACAATCCAGACTATCGAGTTCGGGAAAATCGGTACAGACACCTGGTCGTCCGTAAATACAGAAGCGAAGTGCGCCGCCAACGCAGACGCACGCTCAGTGCTGGAGGTTAAGGGCTCTCCGTCCGGACCATCCAGCAGTGGCACATCACTTGCCGGCTTCAGGCGTCGCTTCACATAAGCAAAGGTTCTCTTTGGAGCGCTCATCGCGGCGATTGCGAGCTGCTCTTCGAACTTTCGGTGCTTATTACTGTTTGCAATGTTGCGGAGGTTCCGCTGACTTTTATACCCTTCGTAATTATTGGCAGAGCTAGAGAGGAGGAATTTGTCTCACAGTCTGCGCCCCCTCCGAGCCAAATTTCCATACTCCTTGTCAAACCAATGGGGCTTAATCGGTCCAATCTTCTGACATTTCAATGGCACAAATTGAGAACACAGTGATGTCAATCTCTTTTTTATAAATATCCAACAGTCTTCCGCAGATGCAGTTTGTGATAGGGACCAGTCCAGTTGGCTCGCGGTTCAAGCCAGCCCATCGAAGTCCGTTTTACAGTAGTTATAAGCTGGTTCCAGTGGACGTTAACACGACAAAGGTAATTCCATATCAGCTACGAGCATTGTGTGGTCGGCTGTAGCCAAGGTCCTCAGGATCCGAACGTCAGGCAGTCGTTGTTCGTAGCTCGTTAACATCAGGTCGAGAAAGGACGGGGATGAGCATGTTGTTATGCATGCTGTCTGGCATATGTGTTGCGATGCACCAGTTTCAAGTACCAAATCCAAGAAATTTGCTTCAACCTCACTATGTCCAGGAATCAAATGCACATCAGGCCATCGTATTCGAGGACAGTTAAAATCGCCAATAAGTAGAAAGTGTGGACAATTCATGTGGGTTCGAAGATTGGACAGCCAATCCAAACAACGACTCAGGTGACTGCAATAAACTGCGCCCACAAGTAGTACTCCGCGCCTGAGGCGGATGGAGCACCACAGTAGCTCACACAAACCATCGTCACTTCGGTAGGTGCCCACAAGTCTCCAACACAGGGAAGACTGGAAGTAAAGTAAGACACTATGGTGGGCATTCTTTAGTCCATCGCATCGGAAGCACAAGTAACCGTTGAGTTCAAGTTCTTGAGTGAATAACTCTGAATGCAGCCATGTCTCTGCGAGTCCCACAGCGTCTGGCTGCTCAGACGCAACGAAACAGCAAAGCTCATCGCACTTATTCATAACAATGCAAAAGTTTGTAAAGGCTACTCGCAGGCCGAAACAGAAGTCGCCGGGTGTGCTTGAATTGTAAGCAGTTTGTTTATCCTGATCCGCAGATTGTTGGAAACCACCCGAAAATTTACGACACGAAGATTTGTTTCCCCCTCACCAGTACGTCTTTCAGCTCAAAGATGACAGAACTGAACCGCTCCCTGTCTACTGGGTCCAGGTCTCGACGAACATGGATCTTCAAACCTTTCGGCCTATTAGGCGGGACATGATCAGTCTTGGACTGGCTTCGTTCACAAAAGCGATTCTCATAGGCTGATTTTGTTGCTCACCTTGCTTTCCAAGACTGGTAATTTGCATCATTTTTACTGAGACCTCACCAGCGTCGAGGGGTCATTCAATTACTCTGTAAAATCTCGACATTGTGACCTTGACGCACTCTGGGTGATGAATCACTGGACTCCGGAGCGTGAAAGACCACGAGGTTATAACGCCTCTGGTCGGACGAGGTTGATCTTGCAGGGCGAAGTATACTACCAGCCTCACGTGGTTAAGCTAACTGTTAACTTACAGAAGTTAAACGCACAACATCCGTTCGTAATTTCCTTCTTTAATCTTTCAACTGGTCTTCAGCACTCAGACTTTCACCTGCTGTGACCTCAGTGCTAGTTGCATACAACAAATGTAGACAATTTACGTCAGGTGAAACTGGGTTTTTCCCAACGGTTGGATTTCGTGCCTGTGAGTTTGCAAAGGTAGAGGAGGAAGACTGAGCTGAAACCTGAAGGCTCTTCTGGCTAGATTGTTGTGCCAAACACACGGAGCTCTTCGCAACGGAACCCTGAGACCTACTCGTCGGCTTTACTCTTCCTGGCTTTATCTTATTTCGGCAATTTTCACATATAGTTTGGACAAAATCGTTTTGGATCTCGCGAAGACGATGAAAATGCTCAACTGATAATCCAACACATGAAATGTGGTATTTAACTTGGCACAAAACACACGTGAGGGCGTTTGCACGGTATCCGACTATCTTGGAGCAAGTACCACAGGATGACTGCTTCGACATTATGAATAATCCGAAAACAAGATGGCGGCCAATTGTCGAAGTAAATGGCGATAGCAAGACCGCCGAAACCAGGCGATGAAAACACAAGTATTTCCGGTCGGAAATTCCAGCATCAGAAAAAAGGAATAGCATCTAAATTTCCACGAAAAACCTCCAATGAATGAAGAAATGCAACACAAAGTGATCTTGTCAATATAGCCAAAATATAAAAAAAGGAATTAGCGCATCGGTTGGAGCGACAGAGCAACAGAAACGGAAGTTTTGAGTTGAAGTTACATGCATACAGTAGACTCCATATATTTGCAAAGAAACTTGAGGTGATTCGGTCAATCCTGGCGTATATATTCCATGCGGATACCGAAGCAGTTTCTATATAGACAGTTGATTGTGGGGGAAGAAAAAATGAGGAAACAAAAATGTCTTTCCACGTTATTTGCAAAAGTCTGCCTCTCCATCAACCCATATATATGTCCGTATTCATGAATCTGTGGCAGGGTGGTGACGATCGGATATACATTTTTGTCGGCCAACTGCCACATCCCACACCTTCCGTGAAGGACCTAGGCGTTCTCTCATGTTGCGACTTGAAGTCCGTCGATAACACGAACAGATTCTATGGTAACGGACTGCGTAGGCACTGGGCACTCAAACACAGTTTCTGCATCTGGCCTGCAAAGGTTGTCACTCGCTTCTTCTCAACTACCATCAGGCTTGCCTGTCTATTGCCCGACCATTCAAGGTGAGGCGCGTAAAATCGAACGGGTCCAACATGTCGTTAACATGTTTATCCCCAGTTTGCGGAGACAGGTGGGAGACACTGGGGCAAAACACACTGTACTACCGTCGGTTACGAGTCGACCTCATCAAGGCCTACTGCATGCTACATCTAAGTGAATTCCGCCACTGTTCTACTTGCAAATGCTTAGCAGAACACGCGGACACCAATACAAACTTGTGGTCCCAGATCTGAAGCGGGTTCCCCATCCCCTGTGCTTTGAAAGTCGAGTGATCAACGTTTGGAACAGCTAGCCGGAGCATTTCGTGGAAGAAAACTAGGTGTTGCAGTTCAAAACATTGTTGGATGTGCATTTTTCAAATGGATTCGAAGGATGATTACCCACTAACGATAACATGTCACATTCTGAGTTCCAATTTACTACGAGTTATGCGTTATCTTTAAGATATCATGTGGAAACTTGAAATACGATCAGTGTGTTGAGAGGTCATGGATTTTTAACAGTTTGGGTCATATCTCGATGGGTTGTACAGATTCAGACTTCTACGATCTCCCGTACTACATTATTCGGTATTCACTACACGATTTGTAGTGCAAATATACGCCATCAAATGGACAGCAATACGAGGAAAGACCGCATAGTATGCGTAGGGTAGGACGCAGAGGTAGCTGCCGGTATGTCGCTAGGCAGTGTGCTTGACTCCATCATTGCGAATCCGGTGCTGCTATCACACACGAGTGATTCACCACAAACGCTCATCATCAATGGTTAAAAGCCCGTGTATGCCCAACGCGCAAATTGGAAAGGACTCCATTCCATACAGTAACAACGCGTAGACAAGGTTTCAAGCATTGCCCCTCAACGAAGGAGAGAGATTGCACAACGCTTCCACAAACGCTTCAATTTGGAAAACACTGACAGAGTATTGATGATACAAGGAAGCACTAAGATTACAACAGCACTATCAGCGCAAACGCAGCTCTATAGGCACATAACGAAGGGTACTTCGAAGGTGGGCACAAAACGGGCGATTGTTTATCAAAAACGGCCGCTATGGGCTTCCAACGGCCAAAGAACATGCACTGCTTAGATGCAATATTTGTCACGCGATTCAGAACAAGATGCAAGTTCTCGGGATAAGATTCATAGGCTGTCAGTCATGCTGAATACTGAATAATGCTTCGTGGGAGCAAGTAGATAAATTAAATCTATAACTCCATCTGAATGTAATCAGAAATATCATAAGAAGTATTAACCACCTGTTGATACTTCAAGAGTTCTCCGATTTTCCACGTAGTGGTTAAAAATGCCTGACTTACAGTACCATTGGGCTCACAAATGTAAGAGGTTATTGACAAGGTGCAATTTATCTCTGAAGCAGATGACGGTAAAGTATGAATGCAACAACGTTTGAACTGATACAAAGATTTGGACTCCATGCCTTGTTCTGGTAGACTGTTGCAAACATCTACCACACTCCGTTCGAAGTACAGGGGGTGAGGAACTCGCTTTATATCCGGCACTACAAACTTGTACCGTTACGTAGAAGAAATTCCAGATCCAAATTTTCTACGTTGTTTAGAAACCTTAATGGCAACATCAAACAAACCTGAAGGCATCATCAATTGTAAAGCCGTCACTTCCAAATAACTAACATGCAACACGCTCCAAAGGTTGAATAGCGTCAGTGACAGTTCAGTCAGTGGAAAACAAAATGGCTGAGAAGTATTGCGCTAGCCTTGTTTCTAGGCAGGGGTAAATGCATAGGTGATATTGAGCAAACTTTGATTCAATTGGGCGCATCAGCCTGTATGCTATTTCAGAGAATCTTCACGCTGCCACTCCAGATTGCGCGCACCGGAACCTGTGCTGTCATTCGTCAGTTCAAATGGGATTCGCTACAGACATCATCATCATTCATTTATCTAGTTAGCTTAGGATGAGAAATACGCCCGGCATGGTGGTGTGACAAAGCAGATAAAACAGACAAAGCACATAATAATAATAATAATAATAATAATAATAATAATAATAATAATAATAAATTTCAAACGTTACAAGACACAAATGAAGGGCAATAATAAAATGATGCATCATTTTATATTATTCATTGAATGAGAGCGCGTTTGAAGGGTACAAGAAAGACGTAGGAAAGTATGCAAAGAAACTCGCAACGCGAAAGCTAATAAGATCAGTTCCCAGTCATGTCAATAAGTGTCTCCAACCAAACTTGTACGTAGTCTTCCGGAAACCAACCAGGGAGTCGGAAGGCAGCAACCAAAGCAGTATCATCGATTACCAAAAAGGACACTACCGTTGTGCGATGGTTGGCATGCCTTAACGGTCCACTTGGATGTGGCGGGTGGTGCTTTATGCAGCTTCATAGTCACGCATACCAGATTGACCAATGGGTTAGAGACCAGACAAACTCAGTCTCCAAGTCCTCCATGTTGCGGTCTCTCCATTATCTCCACCGATGTAAGACAAGGACGCTCGCTGTCATCTCTTCTTTTTAACTTTGCCACTGACGAAATGCTGGAAATTACGTTCATTGAACAGGAGTGCAGACATCTGGTAGCCCTGTTTATTTTCAATAGTGTACTCGTAATGATCACTTACGAATCTGTTCTGCCTTCTCCTCTCGTTCTTCTGAAATAGAGATTATGTCGCATAATCGACAGAAAACTTGGCGCATGCGGAAGACACCGCCTGTTTTTGCTCCACATGCAACTGCTGGTAGGCAGAAGCACATGCATGCATCAGTACAGCAATAACGGGGTCTGTCAGTAGGTGTGTGTTAACAGACCCGTCGGCACTGTATCAGACTGTAATACTAGGATCACGCCCGTTGTCGTAGTAACATTCCTCGCAAGCATGGCGACCGGCTGCCTACGTCGTTCAGTTACGGACAGTTACCAGAGTGCAAGGTCAATTACCTAAATTAGCAGATTATCACTCCTTTTTTCTGACATTCTGGTGTTCTAGTTTCATTACTTTCCATAATATTTAAACGCACCCGCTACCCGCGGGCGCGTAACATCCAAGGGGACGACGTAACTACCAACGCCCTAAGCCATTTCTACTGACTTCGTATAAAGTACATACTACTCAATAGTAGCATGCGGCGTCGGAGAATGACAGATGAAGATGAGGAAGGGAAGTTTGATTCAGTTAGTGACCGCAGCAACGAAGGGCTGGGAATCCAGTAGCAAACGATTGCGAAGGTAGAGTGACTTACAGTGTCACATAGCATAGTAATCAGTTGGCGAACCTAAGGTGCCACGCAAGAAGTTTGGCAGTGAATATCTAATCACTCAATGCTCTACCTAGGTTTCTACTCACTGTGCTTCGAGCCGCTAAGTGGCCGATGGAACTGACATGCTCCGATGAGAGCCACCATCATCATCATCGTCATCATCATCATGATCACCAGCACACGTTAACTGAGAGTGAGAAACACACTTGAGCTAATGTGCCGCAATACAAAATGGATGATATAAAACATTGCAGACTACAAAAACTAAATAATATAAAGCCAAACATCATACTCTATGCATAGTGTATGAGATCGTGGTTGGAAGAGGAGAAGAGGGAGAAACAAACACGAAGCGCAAATGCTATTGAGGCCGGCTCTTCGCCATGTCAATAAGTGTATCTAACCAAACGTCTTCATCGACCTTCGGGTACTAACGCGACAGTTGGGAGGCACCAACCGACGCCAAATTCGAAGTGAAGGTTTTCATTCCTCTTGACCAAGTCATCACATCGCTTCCCCTCCTCTTCGTCCAGGTCGCGCTAACATGACGCGGGTGTCGATGGGTTGGCATGCGCAGCACGTGGCCCAGCTATCGGAGCTTGGTGCGCGATATAACAGTGCTGAGCAGTTCACTCGCTCTTCCTGCAACAAATACGCGTCGCTGAACACGCGCATTGCTCACGCGGCGTTCCAACCAGACATGAGCTAAGCTGCGAAGGCAGCGATGATCAAAGGTGGTTAGCCTCTCTATGTCTGTCGACTTTATAGACCAGGTTTCGGAACCGTGCACAAGGGTTAAACGGACAGCGGTACTGCAAGCTCTGCCCTTCAGGGCGAGAGTGATGTCACGCCGGTGCCACAAGTGACGGAGATCAGCAAAACCGCCTCTAGCATTGTTATCCGGTTTGTGATCTCATCGTCAATCCTAAGGAGGTTAACGTAGCTCCGTCTGAGTGTGATGGACAGATCTGGTGAATCAAGTAAGTGAGCCAGTCGAAGGCAGCATCAGCGATAAGTGCGTTGTCAGGACGTAGTGCAGAAAACTCAGAGGCCAGATAATATGTACAAAGTAAGCACCGCATAGTCAGGGTCTTTCGAATGATCCTCGACAAACTAGTGTACGGATGAAGAACCTAGGATAAGAAATCAGTGCATCTAAGCAATCGTATTCACTGTGCAAATGGTCAGAAGCAAGAACGACGAAGTCCTGTCATCAATCTGTCGAAATGTCCTCCTGAACTGGATGACTAGCGCAAGTAGTAGGCAACGCGTTCTTGACGACCGAATCTTTATCGCCTGATGAGACAGTGCACACCCGACACTGTATTTGTGGAAATACCATATCTTATTGGTTAAAAGAGGAAGGAAATCGTGGTCAGTGTACGTATCCTGCTTCATATAAGATCACCGAATACGTGCATAAAGACTCAGAAGAGAAACCAGCCTGGCCTGATAAAGTTGGAAATTTGTGGCAACATTCTATTGGTATGAGAATAAGAGCTAACGTGATGAAAGAGAGAGGAGAAAGAAGCGAATAAAAATACACTAGAAAAAATCTAGAAGCACGGGATTACAAGGGCTTTAATTGACGTCAGTGAATGACTTAGAAGACTACATAAAAGAAAGCCGAACAATCCACTGAATGCTGAACAAATGAAAAGATGAAGCGCAGTAACCTAACAGCAGTAATTAGTACTATTTGTAATCAGTTGACAAAGAAGTAGTAAATATCTTTAATCAAACCCACCGTGTGGCTGCATTGGCGGATTGTGTCCACACCGCCACGCTCTGCGCCCAAATCGTCGGCAGTAGTAGCAGTTAAGTCGAACGTTTAAGGCAAAGGATTAACGCCGCGACGGTTTCCTTGAATTGTGGTGGGCCGTGATATCCGACAACGAAATGGTGTTCACTTGAAACTCGAGACGGCTCACTGACTTGTATCCACGTGCCCTTCTAATCGCATCATGAAACAAAAAAAGGTGGGTCAAGAATAAACTCCTGAAGTAATGAGCGTTCTCTAATTCCGAGGACAAACTGATCCAAGAGTTCACGATTGCGAGTATCGATATAGTAATCGGGAAAGGCCCTTGCCAACAACACACGCAACGATCTCAGGAGCTCATCAACAGACTCAGAAGGTTGCTGTTTTCGCTTCCGGAAGCGTTCTCTGATTATGACACTCAGTTCTTGTATATTGAACAGCTCATCCAAAATAGACCATAGAACGTCCAGGGCCTCGTTGACAGATACTCCAGTGAACATAAATTGGAGCGCCGCAGCGTCGTCCAACAGGGACAGTAGAAAATAGCCATATTGTGATGCTGGAATATGTTGTAAATATGATTTCGCCCGAAAGGACGAAAGGGTGAAATCACCATTAGGAGTAAAAGGTGGGGGTGGAATGGGGGCAGGGAAATTCCCCTCGATGTGCAAGTCTGACTTGCAGTTCATGGGGGTTGTCAAAACTACGGATGAGTCTAATTTGTTGTCGCATACCACGGCGAAACCACTGAAGAAAAGAAACTTGACAAGGGCGGTTAAAGTGCACCGGGTGCTAAACGATCCTAGCCAAACAGGAGCACTGCGCGGCCACAATATAACCATCAGGGAAAATGTGTCGTTCATTTCAGTTAACTAACTATGACCTGATACGGTTTGAATCTCAGGGGAAGAATAATTAAAAGGCGGAAGAATACGTTGAGAACATAATGGAGAGTGACATAGAAAATATGGTTGGTTTTACGCCAGATGAACCGGTGCCTTAAAAGTACAATATCGTCCCACACACCTGACCGTGAACTTCACTTTCACCCATTGGCCTACTGTTGTTCATATACATCAGGCCGCCGCCTGTTTGACACACACTCTCACCTTAACCTATATTGTCGGCTGTCTTGCCTGTTTCATGTGACTTGAGATCTGGTCAATACACTGTCCGGTGCTGTGAAAATCTTTCTTCTGACGGCTCTAGACCCCAGTTAAGTGCGATCAGAACACTGACGATGGAGATGGATGATCATTTACAGTTAACCCAATTACTACAACAGCAGCATGATTACATCCAGCAGCAACAGCGAGCTATGCTTGAATATGCACTCATTGAGAAACTGTCATCCCTAAACCTAAAACCCACCACAGTGAAAACTGAGTCCACTCCATCTGGAGCGTTGGCAAACAGAATGCAAGATTTCCCATATGACGCAGAGAACGGCATCAGATTCGCAACCTGGTACAGGCGGTATGAAGACATCCGTTATCAGTGTTTGAAGCTGGTTGAGAATCAATCCAAAGCTTATGTTTCATACGCGGGTAGAGTGAACCATCCATGTGAACGTTTCAAGTTCAAACTACTTACGGATGATCAGTACCAGTCATTCATTTCGGTGGCTGGCTTGACCACTGCAGCTGATGCAGAAATCAGAACAAGTGTCATCCAAACTGGACTCATCTCCAGATATCACCATTCAGGGCGTCACTGCAGAGGGTCAGCCTCTGGCCAACTTAATAAGTGACTCACAAATGTTCATAGGTTCATAGGATTGTAGAGAGCAGAAGGAGAAATCCTTTGTCAGCTCCATCGCTTCCCGATCATTGTGTGGAGGCCGCGATTCGATGTTATGCGGTAATCCACAAGGGACCTTGACAGCTACACTGGAAACTGCAAGGACCCATCGTACTCAAAAGATAAGAGTCTAACATTCGCTTGAAACATTCCTCCGTCTGGGCCTCGACCACATATTTCGGCAAGTTATTCCAATCGTTGACTACGCGAGTTGATAGAGCGAGAGCAGGATGAATCCGAAGTCTTCTGGGTTTAAACAGTTTCCAGTTGTGGCCTCAAGTTGAACTGTTTGGATTGGATTGAAAGCACGCCTGCAGCTCCGTCCCCATCTCTCCTCTCAGGATGCGCCTGGTGAAAATCAGGTCACCGCGACGTCGGCGATAATCCAGGGTGAACAGATTCATCTGCTGAAGTCTTCGGGGATAAGGCAAGTCCCGTAACTCCAAGATGTATTTCGAAGCACGCCGTTGCACCTTCTCAATTAGGTCACATTCGAACTTGGTGAGAGGGAAGAGGGCAGGTAATCCGTATTCGAGAATGGGGCGGACATGTGAAGTAAACAATAGTCGGAAGATATCCGGAGTCAAACGCGAGAAGGCTCGTCGTATAGCGTGGGACATCCTGTTGGCAGCAGCAACCCTTCGTAACGTGTCCTGTGTAGTCCTTAGATCAGATGACAACAACACGCCGAGGTCTTTTTCTAGGATTGAGGTTCTGAGCAACGTCCCACCGATGTGATACGTCCCGAAAGGCTCAGAAGCACCAATGGGAAGGACCGAGCACTTATCGCGATTTATGGGCAATCGCCATTTGACTGACCACTCATGTAACGTGTCAAGTGTAGCCTGTAATCGGTCCGCCTCGTCAAGACAGGATACCTCCATCCACAATTTCAAGTCATCAGCGTAAATCAAGCAATCCAACTGAAGTTCCGCCGGAAGGTCATTGATGAAGATCTTGAAAAGTTCTGGGCCCAGGACTGATCCCTGTGGGACACCGCTAGTCATGAGCACGGGAGCGGAGTAAGTCTCGTTCACATCGACTCGCATTGTCCGGTTATCCAAGAGATCAGCGATCCAAGAGAGAACGTTCCCAGAAACACCGATTAATCGTAGTTTATAAAGGAGTCTTTCATGAGGAACCTTATCAAAGGCCTTGCTGAAGTCGACAAAAATAACATCCAGACGTTTCCCAGCGTCTAATGATTTCGCCCATCTTTCACGGGCCACAAGCAGATTCGAAGAACAGGAGCGCGCCCGCCGAAAACCATGCTGCGCACAAGAGATGACGTTAAGGTTCTCGAGGTGGAAAAGAAGTGCCCGCTTGAGAATCCTCTCCATTACCTTGCACAATATTGACGTTAAACAGATAGGTCGATAGTTGACAGTGAAGACAACTGATGTCAGAGATCGCGATGGTTGATACAATTTCTACCCGAACACCGACAGAAACCACCACGTGTTTTTTAGAATTGTGGTGAGTGGCACTTTTCTGGAAACTGTCCGCTCATCAATCACCAGTGCACCGTCTGCCACAAGAAAGGCCATAAAGAAACGCATTGCCGATCAACCACACCACGTTCTCATTGTGGGAACCAATTAAAACCGTTACAACAACGCGGAATCAAATGGGAGTCTAATGTGGTTTGTGTAACTGCACAGGAAGGATTTCTTCCACTCAGTCAGTTTATCACTGTCATTATTACTGGTCACTCAGTGCGTCTACAGCTGGATACAACATCTGACATTACCATCATCTCTAACTCGACATAGTCGGCAATCAGCAGACCGATATTGTGCAATGCGGAAAATACCGCAAGGCGTGTATAGAACAGTATCTTATAGCTATATGATAAATTTTCCTGGGAATATGTTTACAGAAACGATAAGCGAACCAGCGTTTTTCACGTTTCTGACAACCCGGAAGTAAACATACTTGGTATTGATTGGATAACTGCGTTGAATCTGTGGAGCGTTCCGCTTGACTCTGAGTGCGATCAAACCGAGGAAAGTTTATCCGGTCGGGACACCATCACAGTGCTACGCAGCGCAGAATTCTACAGTCGCTGGCGATACGAAGAAGCAATTCCCAGGAGGGTTCAACCCCACACTTAGCTGTTGTGCCAAATTCACGGCATCTCTGTATCTAAAAGATGACGCAAAGCTTGTTTTTCGATCCAAAAGGCCGGTGCCGTATGCGTCTCTTAAGTAGTTCATAATGAATTGGATCACTTGGAGCAATCAGGGGTGATTTCTAAAGTGGAATACTCGGACTGAACAGCGTCCATAGTGATAGTGAAAAAGGCAAACGGCACCATTCACCTATGTGGGGATTATTCAACCGGAATGAACGCAGCACTGGATCTCCATCAATACCGACTGCCACTACCGGATCTTTTCGCATTTTCTTAAAGATTGATCTCTCGGATGCCTATGTTCAAGTGGTAGTCGATGATGATGCACGGCGCCTTCTTACAATTAACACTTACCATGGTCTGTATCAGTACAATCGGCTACCATCCGGAGTGAACGCTGCTCCGGGAGTCTTTCAACAACTGATGGATACTATACTAGCGTACATACCATCGGCTTGTGCATCCTTGGATGATATTATCATCGCATCAACAGACAGAACCTATCATATCTGCCACCTCTTGCAGGTATTCGACGCCTACGGGAATATGGTCTGACTCTGAGAGCAGATGTCATTCGTTTATGCCTAAACTGAAATACCTTGGTTTCATTTCGACCGTGACTGGCGAAGAACTAATATTGAAAAAATGCGCGTCATCGAGGAATTACCAGCATCACATGATGTACCTACCCTGCAATCGTTCCTGTGCATGGTTATTTATTATAGTGCATTTATTCCTGATATGCATCGACTTCGTCGGCCAATGAATGAGTTGCTGGGTAAAAATCGGCCTTGGGTTTCGTACCCAAATGTGAGGCAACATTTAGACTTAATAAGAAAGCTCTTGTATCTGACTCAATACTGACACATTATGACCCAAAAGCAGATATTAATGTCTCCGCAGATGCTTCTAGTTATGGTGTTGGAGCAGTTCTCCTTCAGCGTTTCGACTCTAGCACCTTGAGATCTATTACCTACGCATCACGTGCCCTAACTTAGTCTAAGAAACTATTCGCAGATCGAGAAAGAGGCACAAGCTTTAATTTTTGCTGTCAAATACTTTCATCGGATGTTGCAGAGTAGAGAATTCGTATTGGAGACTGACCATAAACCATTATAAGCCATTTTCGGTTCAAAGAAGGGTTCACCTGCGTACGCAGTGAATTGCCTCCGACGTCGGACGACACTGTTACTCGGATATAATTTTACAATAGCTCATGTGCCTACGGCAGATTTCAGCTACGCCCATGCTTTGTCTCGACTAAGCGCAAAACAGCTGAGCATAGAAACCAGGTGATCACGTCAGCTGCGCTTGAATCAGATGTGAAACAGCTCCTGTATAATTCAATCAAATCTCTCCCGATTCAGGAGCACACCAAACTCGACACCCTTTTGCAAAACATTATACGTTTGTTAAACACAAAGTGGCCACACCGGATTACTGACAGATACCTTAGACAATTCTATGGTTGATGTGACTCATTAACACTGGTTGATGACTGTGTTATGCTCGGCGAACACGTGGTTGTTCCGAAGTCCCTGCAGGCAAGGGCATTAACATATTTGCACTCACATCACCCAGGAATAGCACGGAGGAAAGCTGTAGTCAGAAGTTACTTATACTGGTCTTTATTAACAACGTTATCCATGATAGTGTTGCCACGTAGCAATTGTGCATCAGCAGCGAAACTTCCAAACAAAATCATTCAACCCTGGATGCCAGCCTTTAAGCCTTGGGAGAGAATTCACGTTGATTTCGCTGGTCCAATGCAAGACTAGTGTTTTTTGATTGCAGTTAATGCGTATACCAAGTGCCCGGACGCATACCTTATGAACACAACCACAACAGTGGCCACAGTAGGAAAACTACAACAGTTATTTGCCCAGTTCGGCTTACCCAACACCTTGGTTTTTGATAACGGTTCGCAATTTATCTCCGACTATTTTTGTGCTTTCTGTCAGCGTAATGGTATCAAGCACTACCGGTCGCCTTCGGGGCATCCCCAATCTAACGGGTAAGCAGAAAGATTCGCGGACACCTTCAAACGTTCAGTTCTAAAACTAAAGGAGGAAGGACCGACAAATGAGACCATACAGCTGTTCCTGTTAAGTTATTGGGCTACGCCTAACCCCACTGTACCAGGCGGCAGATCCCCAGCGGAAGCCATGTTCGGGCGTGATATACGTCTGCCAATTGATGCGATAAGATCTAAACTTATGCAACGACCACTCGCGTCAGGCGTGAGCAAAAGTTTTCTACTAGGGGAGCCGGTGTACGCGTTGGGCACAAGACCGAACCTGGCAACCTGCAGTGGTACGAAAGAGAGAAAACACTGTGCTGTACGATGTGTCTATCGAACCGTCGTCTCTCGTACGGCACGTTAATCAGTTACGCAAACGACGGATCGAAAACACAATCACTTCTACTCTCGAGTTACCGTTTGATATACTGCTGGACACGTTTGAACTACCAAAAACGATGGGGCTATGAGAGCCGACGGAAACGCCCACAGAGGCATGTCACGGAGTCACTTGGAGACCTATGCGAACAACTAAACCAATCCAACGTTTACAGGTGAACCCAGCACTGCTTTCGTTTGAGTCTGGAGAATGTGTTTTTTAAAGGGGAAGTGTTACGCCAGGCGAACCAGTGCTTTAAAAGTACAATATCGTCCCACACACCTGACCGTGAACTTCACTTTCACCCATTGGCCTACTGTTGTTCATATGCATTAGGCCGCCGCCTATCTGACACACACTCTCACCTTAACCTATATTGTCGGCTGTCTTACCTGTTTCATGTGACTTGAGATCTGGTCAATACACTGTCCGGTGCGGTGAAAGGTTTTGTTCTGAAAGGGTCTAGGTCTGATTAACCGCGATCATAAGAGGTAAAAATAATTGGAGTGGAATATTAACAGCTAGATGTAATCATCTGCGTACAATAGCGTCAGTGACTGCGCGATTATGCAATATTCGACGGGGCCCACAACTACTTATATGAACCAACCCGGTCACATTTACGAGGAAGGGAATCACCAGTCTGACCAAGTCTCCCAGTCAATTTCTTCATGCCTTTATACCACGTCCATGACTGGCCACCTCGTAAGCTCGCCAAATTTGGTGCAGGGACGGTGTGTAATTCACGCCGAAGAAAGTGGTCAACGGTCAAGTGGAGGAAGTGACCCGGCCAAGTGGTTCAACTTCAAAGGCACCCCCGTGAGGCACCAGGTTATTTTACAACCACCACCATTGCAATGATACTGGACTTTATCGTTATGCGACAGCTTCCGTGCCTCAGATGCATCGAGCTATGCTGGATGGTGCTTTCGTATCATCAGAGCCACTCTTACCAGATTGGGCAATAGTTGGAAGCCAAATAAACTCAGTCTGCTTGTCCACCAGGTTAGGGGGTGGAGTGAAGGTGGCTCCTTATTCCTTAAAACGAACACCAGGTAGTCCATTGCCAAACCCGCTGCCTTGCAGTCAGGTTTTTGAACCAAAGGCTTTGGTTGAGAATAATCGTTTTCCTGTCTAGGCCTGGGCAATCTGGCAGTATCCTGCCCACACAATACAATGACTTTACCTTCAAACCATTCATTGATGCTCTGGCCGTCGCAGAGGAGAATCGACGGGGTCCTATCTGCTCCATCGAGAAGGATGGATAGGAGTTTGAGCGCTATTTCTCAAGCCTTACCGTCCTCATTTCTTTTCTTCCGCTTTTTCACCCTTATCGTCCATTTCCAACTTCGCTTTCTCTCCCCCACTCATGTTAAACCTTCAATTCTTCGCCCTCCCCTAGCTTGCTTTGATAGGTATTTATATTCTAGTTACAACTCACATGCGTCACTCCTTCCATGATGACAAGCCCAAGTCTAACCAAGAGATCAAGCCCAATTCATCGGGTTCTATTTGGAGCCCTCGAACCTCCCTCAGATAGACGTGCCACAAGGTAGGCATATTGTTACTGATCGGTCAACATGCATTACTTGCCCGAACATCAGAGACCGTCTCATTCGACGTCTGCTTATCGGAAACTCGCCTGCAGGACCCGAGCTCTGTTCTCACTCTCCGATCAAATTCAGATGACGCTCGCAGTGTTGCTCATTGCGCCTACTCGGAGACGATACAGCTTCGAATCAGTGGGCTGTAGCTTCTCTGGTTGAGTGGATTCCAATCAGTAGAAGGATGCTGGCACTCCAACTGACTGACTCGTCCAAAGTTTGAGGCTAGTAAGTGTCCGTTTGCATCGTTGCTTACGCCCTTAGAAACTGCAGCGATGACACTCAGTGAAAGACGACTGCTATAGCCAAATTACCGAGCTCCTTCGCCACAGAAGAAGCACGGACAGTATAGTGCTGGTTGCGGACCTGAACGCTCAAGTTGGAAGTGTTCACCGATGAGCTGCAACTGGGCGGCCAAAATGATGTAGGCTCCTGTAATGATAACGGTGAGCGGTTACTTCATGTGTGTTGAAATGCTCGCTCATTTCTAGCGGGCGCCAACTTCCGACATAACATCCGCCGGAAGGTGACATGGCGTCCACCAGTCTTAGACTAGTCTTGGACGCAAATCGACCATATTGCGATCAGGTAACGTTGGACAGGCTGCATCCAAAACTGTCACTAGATTAGGGGCACATGCGTGCACACTGACCATGCATTTGCCTGCGTTTATCTGTGGGTGCGTTTGGCCGGACGCCCACAATGACGCTGTTGGCATATGGACGTCAGCCAACTGGCAAATCCGGCTGTTCTGAACGCGTATCGAATTACGCTGGTAATCAGGTTGGGTAAGCGCTTAATGGATACAGTTGAAGGTACTGGTCGCGTGTTCACCAGACTTTACTAGCAGCAGTCAAATCCCCATGTGATAAATCTGATAACTAACATGAATATTGCGTCTCTCCGCAGTCTCTAGAACTTATGGATGATCACTGACGTGTCCCGGTTGGAAGAGAACACAATGATACTCGCAAAACCTCCGGGCAACATTCCATGCTAGTCTGAAGACAAAC
>CALYDF020000175.1:0-41412 GCA_944474145.2 Dicrocoelium dendriticum
CCTAAATAATATCTTAAGATTTCAGTGGTAAGAAACTGTGCTTCACTATACTATGGTGTACCAGTGGCGACATGTTGCTGTTGCAATGCGCATAACCTCAATTTTCAGATCATTCACAACGAGATTCTGAAGTCTGAGGAAGGCAATACTTGTGTTCCGCATGAGCATCACGAAGGTGCATGCCTCAAGTAGTTCAATGCGTCAACAAGCGTTTGGTAAATGCCCTGTGTTTATTAAGCAAATGAGCTGATTCGCCAGATTCCGTTGTTTCTGTAATTGTTTGGGCATACGCTCATCGATTGCAACACGTAAATTCCGGTCGACACACACAACGAAACTGTCTTTGAAGATTCAAGAAACTTTTGAAAACGAATCGGACATTCACAGTACCGTCTTCAGAGACTCAATCAATACAAAAGCAATAGGCTTCTCGACAAGTGTACAACAAATTCTGCTGCTAATTTCGCCGTTTGAAGATTATGGAAGAACTACACAGTCTGCAAATGAATTACCACTGTTGCAAATTGACTAATGGGAAGTTGTGTCCCTATTTGCAGATCCTGCAGTGGCATGGATTCATCTCTGAAGATTAATAAGAGGCGTGAAAGGCTGGTGCGCCCCATAATCCGCAAACATCTAGTCGTTAGAAATTAACTAATAATAAGTATATCCTGCACCGGGCAAAGCTAGCTTGTTAAATCACACGCTTAGTCCCTATGAAAATACCTAGTAAAACATGCTTTAGCTAAAAAACAATCATTGCTTCCTCACTTCAAATAATTGCATGAACCCAGAGGCGAATATTTATAGTTTACCTGCGGTCTCCCTTCACCAGCGAGAATGTTAACTTTGTGAGCTGCTCACCGCGCACTAATTGTATCAACAAATAGGTCTTACGAAAATGTTGAGAATATGTTACTTAGGTGCACACAGTACAGAGAGTTAATGTCTAAAATTAAAGATGGTAGGTAGGTACACAGTGCGATGATGGGTATAGCAACAGGTCTTTTGGTTGCGACCGTATTAATGGTCAAGACTGAAGAGACGACAGATAATGTTGTGTGGCCGGTAACTGTAGATTAGCAATTTGTTAACGACATGCCAGTCAACTTGAATTCAACAGATGATACCTACACATCTGAACCCAGCTGTAACAGGGGAAACTGTTTAGGATAACTGTCTGGTTTAGCTACGTGTGTTCTAAATTTTCAGTGCGAATCATCGGTATGTAGACCGTGGCTAAATTTCTCACATTTCAAAACAATATGCATAACCTCATGTGTTAATCTGATTACAGAACATAGCACTTGCTTGCCACTGAAATGTATATTGTTATACACGAAACAAGAAATGTTACTAGTACTAATCTTATGATGATTGACATACCATCCCTTAATAATACGTGTCCCCTACTAAAATCATCCACTTGGTTTTATTGGATATGACTAGGCTAATTTGAGATTAAAGTTTTGCTGTATCATAGATGGTTTCCAGTAAATCACCTTGACTAATTTTTCGTTGGTCGGTTTGCCTATAAAATAATACCACCCCACGTCATCGCTCTCTTACTACGTTGGATACATACTGAACACAACAAATATGCGTCAACAATGAAATTCGGTGACCAATATGATTGTTCTCAGTTTCATGGAAATACTTTTGTTTTATCTACAATCCCCTTGGAGATAGGTGACTCAGCTGAAAGAGGGGTATGATACCACTGCTGCAGCATATGAATCCGTGCACAACCTGCCAATATAGTAAGCTGAAACAAATCGACATCATTTTTGGAGGGTTATTTGGTAGCCTTAGTAAAGTGAACGGTTTGCAATGTGCAGTCTAGTTGTGAACAGCAAGCAACACCAGATAATCATCCGTCATAAAATTGATCATGCGGTGTTTTAAAGTAAGAATACCAGCGGAGAAAATGTTCCTGCAGTAATGTTTTACAGTAGATATTCTCCATCAAATTAACATCAAATGTTACCAATTGCACTGGAATGTGTGTTACATAACCGGTTTTAAGCAGGCCGAAGCCAACTCACTCAAAACCTCAACCGCGCAGTCTAAGAAATGTACATACTCATTACACAACTGTGTATAATTATTATCCATTGCAGTTATCTTCGGAGTGACTTGCAACAATTGTTTATTTTATTCCATTCAATCAAAGGCAATATCAGATTTGGTGGTGGCTAGCTGTCTGTAATCTTCACTGTTCAAGCACAATCTCCCTCGCGGTACCATCGGCTGGAAACGAAAATTAAAAAGGGGAAGTTTGTTCAATTACATAACAAAACCTACTTTCAGAGCTGTGTTAACTACAGGTAAATTTATTGATGAAAGAGACCCATATGCTAATAAAACTACGTTGTAGAGTCAAAGCTCTTGACGAAACGGTTACGTTTCAGGTTGCTGAGAACATGCTGCGTAACTAAAGCGAAGCTACCGTAAGAATTTACATTTTTAGTGTGTATCGGACCGCCCTTTCTCAGCAAAAGGAAATGCTTATCTAGTTAAATATTTCAATAAGGATCACGCCTACGCCTATGCAGTTTAAATGCCGGTGATACAGATAAAAGTAATTTGTTACGCAAGTTACCAGCTGGAGTAATTACATGAAGGATAGAGGGGATGAAATTTAATAATGTTGTTAGTATCAGAAAAATTTGACTCGCAGTCGACCATGGGCATACTAAATATTGTATCGATGTTTGCTGGACCTGATATATTAACTGTTGTTGGTGCTACAAATTTGTGGTTTCTTCACTGTTACTCTTTTGAGACTGCTGGCAAAAGCGATTAGTTGAGATTTGCAAATTCACTTGTTATATGTTTTCGTTAATCTAAGACGTATTTACATATTGTCACCATATACGCGTCAGCAAATTCGAAATGTATCTTCAATGAAAGAAATAATGCGCAGCAAAACTTAATTTTACCATTGGCAAATATTTAACCGACGCCCAGCTGCAAGTCGCGACATGTGCATTCATTCAGTCTGGTGGTAGATGACACACAGTGGATTTATGGGTCTTCAATTTAGCGTTTGAAGCACGGTGGGGTTACAGCGCAGTCTACCCGCTTTCCTTAGAATATTGTTGCCATTTAGAAGACGTGTAGGCATTTGTGTCCTAAATGACTATTGTTCAAAAAATATTTACTGCTTCTTTATTGCCTCATACACTTCTCCTGAGAATGCATTAAACCAGTTACTGGTTCTTTCCTATACCGCAATTCCATTAGCTGCATCACTTTGCTAATCTAGATGTTGCTCAGTGTACCAGATTATATAATGGACATAAACACGTCTGGCTGAGAGAACTAATCAATGAGTAGATAACCTTACTTTCTCCTTCAGAAAATTCAATAAGTTGTTGTCAAAAAGAAAGCATCACTTGATTATATATTTATTATTATTTGCTTACATCATTATTTTGCTCCTTGAATAAATAACATTTATTTGGCTGCCCCGTGACAGTGTTTGACAATTTACAGAAGAAATATGCATCGCACAAATATTTTTCCAAACCCATACATTTGTTATACTAATTAATAGTTTAGAAAAACACCTTAGCTTTTTAGCAGTATGACAATTTATGACGGAACTGTGAATTTTCCATCATGGTGTTTTCTTGCTGCTTCACTAATATTTTATTCCTCGCAATCATGTGAAGTAACTGAAAATAGACTGCAGAATTCCCCGTTAGTCAATGCATTTGGTCAGTAAAATCATGTTGTATTTGTATTGTTTATAGTAAACTTTATTGCGGTGAATGTAAATGAACATCCATTTTTCATGCCTACGAAAGAGATTTAGTTGATAATTTGAAGATTATATGTACTTCTTACAGTCTATTAGCAATATTGAAACGGTATGATCTAAAAGCTTAAACTGATGTCTGAAGTAACTTAGGTTAGAATTTAAGTGCTTCCTAAAAGTATTTCTGCGCATAATGTGTTACTAATTCTTTATTACGTCTAAAACACCTATGAATTCATTACTCGAAGTAAAGATGTACTACGGTATCGCATTTCAATTGGCTGCATCACATCATCCATCTAAAAGTTGCTTAGTGTGCCCGGCTGTATATTGTGAAAGAACAGCTCCAGCGAAGATAATTTATCAATAATTAGACAGCCTAGGTTTTTCTTCTGGAAAAGTCTATAAGTTACTGTTGTGATAAAAGTAAGAGAGAATCATTCAGCACTTGAATATACTTATTTGTTATGGACTGAAAATTTTAGCGAACCTAAGACTACACGTCGTTTTCCAATATAAATTTCCAACATTTCCCTAGATGACATGTGACTGTTTGTCCATTCACGGAACAAGGATATATCACACAAAATATAACCAACAACTTTATTTTTTTATACACCAGTTTTATTCTTTACAAATAGTATAATATAGTTTCAGTAGTATAACAAATTAAGTTTTGTACCTCACTCATTTTTACGCCAGTTTTATTGACCTCAAAACGATAGGAAATATGTAAAATAAACTAACATGTTTCGTTTTTTCACAGGCACCATCTACCAGTTTGCACAATCTGAGATACAGTGCATTATAGCATTTTGTTTTGTGGTGGATGTAATTGAATCTCCGTTTCTTATGCCTAAGAAAGAGGTTTAGTTTATGAGCTAAAGCTTGTCTACGCTGTATGTTTTTGATCGACAAAGTTTCAACAGTATAGGGTGAAAGCTTAATCGGTTTTCAGAATTTTACTTACATTCAACTTTGTGTAAACCTTTAGGATTCAACCCTACGTACCTTGGCAAACAAATACAATACCTTGTTAGCTGTCAGTTTTTCATTTTCATTCATTAGCTGCATGTACATAGAATATTTACTAGTTATCTTGTCCATATTATAAGTATAAAATAAAATAAGGACCGCGGCAAATGACATGGCAAAATGCCATGTTAGCACCGTACGCTTAAGTAGATTTTCCGAGCAGCACAAATACCAAAACGTTGTTATACGAAGATAAATTTTCTCCAAAATCCAGTTTTATCGTAGTTATCTTAACTCCTTTATAAATACAGTAATATTGGTACATATTTGTCTAGATATTTTAGAGTAACACGGAAGTACTTAGTGAATGAACAAAAGTTCAGTTAGGTTTTTCAGCTGTGTGCCTAGGTTTTGTTTAGAACGAGTCAACTATTTCCTTCATATCTTTATAAATACTATTCTATGCTAATTTAGGTTAGCTTTGTTTATAAAACGCAGATTTGCAGCACTCTGCTAAAAACAGAGGAAATGCTGGAAAGGTTTTCACTTGTTACAGCTAAACCAGATGAGTCAAGTTAACAATTAACGTCGCCGGGCATCCCTGATTGTTTATTTTTCTTATATTGATCTGACGTTATTATGCTGCTTGACGAGCTTTTGTATACCAGTCAAAATAAATTCTTTTTTACCCTGCTTAAACTTCAGTATAAATTCTAAACCTTATATGGCACTGCAAAATAACGGGCAGTGAAAGTATTATTGAATTATTGAATTATTAAATACTTGGAAAATATACTCTGAATATTTGCATTCTAAATTACATATGAATATGCTATCAATATAAATACATATCTAAAAGACGATCTGTCCTTCAATAAGAGGAAAAAAGCAGTGCTTTTAAGTAGCCGCTTTTTTTAATTTTGGGTTAACTATTTATTCTAATGCTTTATTTATTATAATCGATTGTATAGACATGAAGCCCATTACCTTATATTTGTTGGTACAAGCTGCATGTTTTATTAATACCACGGTTAGCTCGGGTCAGAAAGAAAGAAGCCGCATTTTGAACCTTGAATTTAAAAATATCTTAGTATCGTATATTAAAATATTAGCCCGTGGTACATATTAATTGAATGGTCTCCAACACATCAGTAAAAAGTCATGCTTTTATTTGGGTGACAAGTTGCATGATCCTATGGTTACAATTTAGTTTAGACATATTCGTGTCTAAAGAGGTAGAATGAAAGCGATTATCAATGAGGTTTCAGCTGTGGTCCGAATCTGGTGTTCGCGTATTATGGTAAGTTAGCTTGTTAATGGAAATATTGCATTAAACGTATACGGTTGAGGTTTCAAACACTGTCTGTTTTTATATTTACAATATAAGATAGTGAAAATTATACTGAAATATTGGTTAAGTTGCAAAAAGATGTTTTATGTGACGATAAACTGTTAAATTGACTAGGAATTTTTCGGGAGAAATAACAACCTTTTTTCACAGAATTTGCGGATTTTTTTCGAAACTATGGTAACATGTTATTTTAAATTCTTTTAATGTAGATTATGTATCGAAAATTTACTAGACTATAGATTTATCTGTTCAATGGTTGTAAAAATATTTATTTCCTTGCACCTTTATGATATATTGCAGCGCAGTGCGGTTGAAGTGCAGCACACACACAGGATAGAACAGTTCAAAATGTATCTTAGAAAGTTCAAAGCAGATTAGAAGCGGTATTAATATCAATACTTATTATTGTCGTCTTAATGGTTTTCATCATTTTTCGTTGAGTGGAACAATATTATGACCGACCATTATCTTTTCTTCTTACCTCATAAAGCAGCTTTTCATAACCGCTTCCTTTAAGGAAAGTGTTAGTAGGGCACCTCCTAAAGAATGGATCAATGAACGCAAATGATGTGCATGGTTGGGCGCTAAACATATGCGTCCGTCTGTCGTAATTATTGATTTATAATTTTGATTCCGTGTTCATGTGACCTCGAGTGCCTCACACGCATTGTTGCGGTATTTTTGTGACTGAATGTTACGCAAATAACCATCTTATAACACTGGACAATTTTCTGTTTTCTTCTGGCTTGAAAACTGGTTGTGTAATAACATGGTTATTTGCGTAACAGAAAGCGTGTAATGCAGCACTTGTTTATGCGCAAATGATCTGCCGTACAACAGAAAAGAATTGTTTAATGTAGCATCAACTAACAACAGCTAATTTTGTTGCAAGAATTGATTATATAGTGGTTAGTAATTTAACCCTCTGAATTTCCACCTCCCGTGAAAGTACATTTTAATTATTTAATAAGTATTTACGTTGTCTATACTAACAAAACGTTACCTTTTGTAGAGAGGATGCACAAAGAGACATGTTAGCAAGTGGCACAACAGTTGTCATTCTAAGAAACATTGACTTCATTCAGCCTGATAATTGTCATGTCAAATGCATCTATGTTTAATTTATCTATAGCTCTCACACCAAGAGGTCCATGGTGTGATTCTGTCCATTTTACTGTTCATGTTGCGTCAATGCATTATTGTTTAAGAATATTATGAATGGCATACTTTTAAATAATTTACAAGAATTCATGAATAGCTGTCTGTTTAGGTGTTTATGTATTTGGCCCATGACAACTAGATATCCACGATCTAATATATTTTAAAATTTAACCAAAGCACCTTGGAACAACTCTTGATACGCAGCAAAACACATGGATAAGAATAACACACCGATCAAACCGGAATACGACTGCATGCTATCTGGAGGATCGCCTCAATCAGTAACTGTTAAAACATGTTATCATGCTTTCATCTACGCTCAAATTTACTTTCATGTTTAAAAGTTCTACAAACTCCTAAGTATAAAGTTAAAAAGATTGCCTAACAACGGCTCATTTGTTAGTTTATTGAATATTTCCATTGTTTGCCAGATGTTGTCTTCATGAATTTAGCAAATATGTATTCGAATCATTGTTTGCTGATAGCTGCATTGTGGACAAGTTATTTATTAGCGTATTTGGTCACAAATTCTATTGGTTTAGAAATAATTTGAGAAGCACAACCAGGGATGTTGTGATCACTCCCGGTGGTCTGCCATTGATCTACCTGGACACAATTGAACATCCCGTAATAAATGTTAGATCAGTTGGGTTACCAAACCGGGTAGGCTGTTCGACGTGCTGCACCCATTCTAGTCGACCAAGGGTAAACATTGAATTGTTGCGTTTCTGAGGTTTATTGTTAATTACCCATTTCAGTTCTAAAATATTATAATCCCCAACGATAATGGTATTAGCGTATGAGTGGTCAGCGATTAAAGAAACTTTTCCATCAAGTCAGCAGTTATTTGGACAGCAGATGAGAGTGGTCTGTAGATGCAACCTGTTAAGATATTTGTTGAATAACTAGACACGTTCGTCCATAACGAATCAGGAAATATCCAGAGGAGTGGCTAACCCAGAGCTGTCGAGGACATCGATTAGGTAGCCACCACCTTTACCAGACAGGTGGTCATTAGGATACATGTGATACCCCAATATTCCAAACAATGTATCTAGTATCTCGGCTGAACACCATGTTTCTGTTATTAGTACTATTTCAGGAAATGATAGTTGAAGATTATTGCCCGAGGTGCATGTTATAAAAAATTAACAAAAACGAATTAGTAATATATGCACTTGTCCCCTGTTGGGTTGCCTACACGAATCCAGCTAGAAAACCCCAGCGAGGTGGGGGTGGTGGATACGAAAGACATAAAATTTGCGGAATAAGTGTTCTTTGGGGATGAGCAGTTAAAGTGTCACGGGGCTCTCCAAAATAGTTGGAAGAGCGATGTAATTAGAAAAGTTCGACCCTCTGTGAGATTACAGTTGGTTGGCTGTTGCACATGGCACATGTGCCTGTAAGGGTTAATTAAATGTAGAGGAAGCATTCGTAGATTTTGGTTATGGAATTTCTCTCGGCTAAGTGAACTTCTCCAGCAAGTGACTTAAAATATTTTGATTGCGTAGTTTGCCTACTCCAATGTCGTGCGGTTTATAATATGCTGATTGCCTGCAGACTTCTAAGGGTGACAGTGTCTGGTGAACCGTTAAAAATAGCAGTTTTTATTTTGCTTAGGAGAACCCAAATATGCCCCGTGATGTTTTGCCATCAGTGTTCTTTACATGTAGGCTGTTCTACTGTGTTTATCTTCTAGCGGTGCAGAGCTTTACGGTGATGAGATTTTCGGTTTCGTACTGGAGCATATATGCAGCTGGATGGTGAACGACAGAGTGAGAAGACATTTGCTTTTGCACATTGGAACTTTCTTGTATGTTCGGGGACGATTTACACGGTAATGATAGGCTAACGCAACTATACGTTGAGAAGAAAGCAATACATTTACGACAACTAACATTCGTTTGTTAAGACCAAGGTGGATGCATTTATGACCAGTGTCACCTACGTCAACCACATGCGGAACTTCAATATTTTCCGTGGGTAGCGGAACAAATTGGTCAAAAGCTGTTTGTCAGTAGCAAGCATTTTGGCACTCTTTGTAGTGTTAAGACTGGTTTCAGTACCACCGATCTGTAATCACTTCGAAAGAGCAATTTTTTCTTACTAAAAATAAATTGTTCAGCAAGTGTTTCGTTCGAAATTAAAAAAATTATCGGTCGGACTGCTTTAGGTACATTTTTCGCAACTTCAAGAAAGTAAACCAAGTTTATCAATATGGCAATTATTGGCCACTGCGGTCCTGATAGCCTAAATCAAAAATCTTTCTTGTAAATTAAATGCTATAATATTTTTGGAGCGTTTTATGCACTCATGAACCTCAAAAGCGACATGTTAAATAAAATTCCCAACGGACTGAAGATGCTTGGTTTTGTTGCATATCTAGTGTTAAAACGATATATAAGTGAACCTAATTACGCTAGAACTTGGTTAAAAGGTTCAAAACTTGTCTTTAATTCCATCAGCTGTTATTCAAGCGAATCAATCATTTGAATCGATTTAGTGGACAGTTTTACTTTAACGTCGCTATGTTCTAGTGATATGCGGCAGAACTTGACAAAGTAAATCTAAAAGCAACGTGGAGCACTCATATGTTTCGTCTCTCAGAAGAGACGGTGTATAGGTAATGTATTTAAACTGCTGAATTATGTAGCTTTTTCAGGACATGGTTATTTGCCATATCGGCTATCCAATACGGCCAAATGTGTGCTTCATCACGTTTCATGGAAATAATAGTAACATATGAATAAGCTGTATCTATTGGTAAATGGAAATTTTAGCTGGTGGTGACTGGCAGTTATCTGTTCAACCGCTTAAAATACCGATCTGAAATAGTGGGTTTACGTACGTTAGGCAAACTGGGGAACAGCGTGCCCAGAATTATTGTAACTATTATATTAATTAACATATTTGGTTTGTAAAGCATGCAAATGAACATTTTCGCTCATGGTTAGCCAAAAATTGATATCAAAGAAGAATCTGTATAATTCACGGTCTTTGTGATTATAATGGCTGAGATCTACTTAAACTGGACCGAAGTCTGAACAGCGGTTGTCTGTAGCAAACCAACACCACAGCGTATTCTCCAAGCCAAACTTTGAATTTCTTTGCGCTAAACCAGGAATTGTCCACGGATCTCAGTAACATTGTGTTCAGGGTGTCATAGCCGTGAATCAATAGGCTCTGAGTTCCAACCCAGCTCACCCTACCTCCACCAGATGAGTTCAAACAAGGAAGAAACCGCGGTCGTTGGGTGCCGGTGTTGAGATGGTAACACCAAAATATTTTTTATTCAAATATTGAAACACATATTAATTTAATCCCATATCATATCATTGCACATGTTTTTACTTTCTGAGGAGAATCAAAGCTGCATAAGGTGTGAGATATACACACGTTTACTAGCCAAGTTTGCTGGCTGGTTATGCTTCAGTGAACACTTTAAAGGCTGTGTATAACGATAAAGATAATGGGTGCCGATATTGTGTCATTGACTGGAGCAAGTCCTCAGCGATATATACTTACTTATTATTAATCGTAGCAAGATGAAGATGCATTTAGAACTTCTTGTTGATCCTTTAATAGTGTTCACTGATTATGTAGAAGTTATCGTTTATCATCTTGATGATATGGAAAACAGAATTACTTGTATACCTGATGTAAGTACCGATAAATCTGCGTTGAAAACTCCGTAAGACCTACTAAACCGATTTTGCATATTCCCTCCCTGCATTAGATGATAAAACAGGGCTAAAAGTTTGAATTGGTTGCATCGTGATATAAATGTTCGGATAAGCGATGCGTCTTAAACAAGTTGCGAATTTAATTGGTAGGTTTTGCTTTATAAAGGAGCGACAGAATTTTTCTCCATTTCATTTCAAACCTGTTGATCTTTTTGGATGTCGCTCCATTTGCAATCCATGTATTTGCTCAACGGTGGCATTCTGTGAGCACAATTGCGCTCGCTAACATTTGTGATAGACATCAAATTAAAGTGACATTACCAGTCTTACCTGAGAGATCTCAGTGCTTCTTAGCCACTCTATGTAAAATAATCTGAAGCGTCCTAGTTTAAATTTTGCGTCCAAAACTGACAAGAAATTGATAAGCATGATTAGTATGGCGCACTCTATATAGGTTCAAATAGGGGTATAATTATGGGGCTGTGGCATCAACGTGTTCTCAAGCAGGATGCCACTATCTAAGCTGAAACGATTTGTTTATACTGTGGTGCAAATCACATGAAGTTATTCATGTCTTGCTTTAATCAAAGTTCTAATTTTACTGACTGCAAAATAAAAACGGTTAATGTAAATTAGGTGGACTCAAATTAAACTAAATATATAACTACTAGACTGAAAGCCAGTAGCTCTCGTCAAGCTGTGAGTGGGATACTGGGGAACATAGTATATAGGTGGATCAATCGGAATATAATTAAATAAATAAGTAAATTAATGTATATACTAACACTCGTCAGTCTGACTGGCTAGCCGAAGAACCTCCTAGTGTTACCAGCTGGGTGGTTCGAGTGCAACCCGTTACGGCAAACTGTTCGACTGCAGTGTTCCACTACGTGGTGGAATTTTGCTTGGTAATCGTACTGCATATAAAAAGCCACAAATATCCGTTTATCAACACGGTGATGTGGCGAATGTGACTCCGCCCAAAATATGGTCTCTGCTCCGTAGATATCTGGGTAATTAATCTTATCCACGGACGTCAGTTGTCTATTCTTACATAACCGAATCTACAAACAGTCACCAATACAAGGGCATACATAAAAACAGAAGCTACAAAGCTACACCTTGGCACAGTTACACATACATTCATGTACGCATTCATTGGCTTAACAAAACTATTGTATTCTTGTAATCTTTTGTTCACATGTATTTATCATAACATGATGATGCCGGTAAAGGCGCGTATCGCGTTGCTGAGAATATCGTTTGTATTTTATGTTTTATAATTGCACTCAAAAGTAGTGTCTTAACTTATGCTTGCTAGAACATGATAATATAAGTAACATATACATAATAGAATTTTGTCACATAAATATTTTCTCAGATTTTCTACCGGATATTTCAAAATGGAAAACGTAGGAATATTTCTAACCTGTTTAAATTTTCAATATAGCGAAGCTCGGGAGTATTCTAAATTACGCTAGAGGAAAATAGGCTGCACATGTGTGTGCTAAATTTCATGGGTTATTAAAAAGAGATGGTAAGCTGACTGTAGGCCATTGGCTGCTCATTTGTTAGTAAAATCAGCTTCCGTCACATCTTCCGATGACTGTTGTGCTCTAGAGAAAACTTTCAGAACAGTGACCAAATTCGCTAGATAACTTCATAAAGTGGCATGGTTAGTAATCGCGCGCATTAATGGTAAAATTTGGTTCTACAGATTGTCAAATATTACTCAAAATAAAGTTGATCGGGTTTTAGGGCTAGGACACTGCGGTGGCTACATGTAGCCGCCATTACGGGAAGGTAGATGGCGATTTCCTTAGCTTAGCGACAGTATTCTAAGTAAAAATCAGATTATAAACTTAAAGGAAACAAAATGCTTGTTCTTATATTATAGCCAAAGTGGATCCATGAGGAGGTGGCAATAACCGTCATCGTAACTCAGGCTTGAGTAGCGCTCTGTGACCTTATGTGGTTAAGGGCTTCTTTTTTGACTACCTGAATCAATATATGAACCTACCCAGAATTTTGAAGCGCCTGATACTCATTATTGAATTTTACTTTATAGATTAAACCTAGTATTTACCGTAGTGCCTCATGCAAATCTAGTAACGTAGCGCAGCAGCTGCTCCTGTCATTTGATGCTTAACGTTTATTCAGTTTGGTTGCAGTCTTGTTGAGAGTTTTGTACGGATCACTATGTTTGTAGGTATTGTTTCTTACAACGGGTTCTGGTTCATTCATTCATGGGACAACATAGATGAAAAATCATTTGCAGCCACATCAAGTTTATGAGTTGAGCATGACATGGACCAGCTTATGTTATTGTTAAATGTATTAGAGTTTCGAGTTAGTATTATTCATGCACATGTTGCCGTTGGGGATTCAACTGTCATGTCACAAATTGTAGTGTTTTGTTGACAGTCTAGGATTGCGATCAGAGAGGTTTGGAAACAATCGGTTAGTACTTTGTATCCAAACCTCTCTGAAATCCTGACTACTCGATCGGTTCCAAGTATCTTTTAAGAATGTGAAGTCTATGATTGGCTTATCATGTGCAGAAGATTTACCCATGGAGAATAAAAGATTGAGGATAAGGATATTTCTGGTGGGCTCCCTAACCTGCTGGGTCCAGTTCACATAGGTGTTATAGAAGAGGATTCCCTGCTGTGCTACAGTGGCCTTGGGTAAGGGCAGCAACCAGTTAACAAATGTTAGGTTAAAACCAACGCACATAATTTTGGAACATTAGAAGGTAATGGAGGCAGCGTCGACTACAGAATTTAGTCTTTGGGTTTCATATTGAATGGATCCGTGCGGCCGGTATATAATACTACACATCAGATGATCGTCAGATGGGATCACTAGCCGTAATCTATCCTCAAGGTCAGTCAGCGCAACTTGAATATCTGGCATTGCGTTATGGCCATTACTAATAAATATGGCAAGGCTACCGCCACATTTTCGCAAAAGCTTTTGCAGAATAAGTGATAGTCTAAGACGTTAAACTGAGAGTCACTAATTTTGCTAGGCACAGCATTTTAGTAATGATTTCATTATTATAAACGCTGAAAGTAAGTCCATTTTAAATAAAGGTAAACAAATATTAATAATGACAAGTTTGAGAGGCGGTTAGCTTGGATTCTAAGTCACTGTATTCAAAATATGTGTGTTGTGAGGTATCTGAGTCACAGTGAGCACTGAATGTAATTGAAATGAATGAGCTGCGTACTCCAGAGACTGGATCAATCATTGGATCATCATAACATCTGGTGGCTGCTCGGTTGGTGGGGGAAATAGGATAGGATACGATCGTTGAACGAAGAACGTCCAATTGTATTATTCTGAGTTAGGGGGGTACATTGGTCCCAGAAGGTCTTTTTGTTCGACGTATACTTATCTGATTCAATAGTGAAGTGGGTGGTGGTGGACGGGTTACTAGTTAATTCGGATAGAGCTCGTAATATTGTAGGTGTGAGTTCGTAAGGCATAATATCATTCAGCTGCTTAGTTCGGTGTTGTAATTACAGGGGGTTTTGATAATCAAAAGTAACCGGAATTTGACTCTTACTCCGGGATGCTATGAATAAACATTTGGTCGGACTTCTGCTGCTTATCCGGGTATCGGTTTCGGTGTTACACGCAAAATCATGAAGCCGCACACTTTGTTTCAGCTGATCTGCCATATTTTTCGGAATATAAGGCGCACGTAAAATACATATCTTTGCAAAAAGCTTGATAGTGTGCCTTATGCTACCATGAGCTTTTTGTATAATTGCTTGTGCTGAGGTCCACTGAAATCGAATCAATTTCCATTTGCACTCTGAGCTAAAATATCTGTCAAATCTGACTATTAGCTATCCATTGCTTATGGATAGCTAATAGTCAAAGCGTCTCCACACTTATAGGAAATCACATGTAATCGTAGCCTAATTATCCTATGGATATATATGTTCCGCATCCTCGCTATGACCCACACATAACGCCATATTTGTGGACACTGAAGCGGTAACAGATTAAAGTCGCTCATGTGTGTGGAGAAAACGAACATTCACTATGTTCGCGTTACCGCCAACTTTGGAATCATCATAGTTGTAACAATGTTTTGTGCAGTCACCAACTGGGATAAAGATACGCACCCACAGAACATTCGTTGTTGAACATCAGGTTGGGCTGCCTACTTCAATGGGAACAATGTCCCCTTTGGTCGTTGCAAAAACAATCGCACAGAATAATCAAACCGCCTAGCAGCCACCGCTGATACAGCTTAAGGTGTGCAATGTCCTGGACACGGCGCATGCCGGACCAGCCGCAGACGCAGGCTTGGCTGATTCCCTCAGACATAAGGGACTACGGAATACAAGTTAGAAGAATGCCTGCCTACGCCACCATCGTCACCATGGTTAGGCCGCTGAAATAGGCCACTTCCAGGTATTGGCTATCGAGCAACCAGTATAGACTGCTTCAAGTGGTGTCCTACAAGTCCGTCCGCACGGGTTACTACGTAAGCTTTAGCTGCTGTTGTGCCTAGGATCTCCTCCTTGGACATGCGTCACAAGTTGCCTTTGGACGGTTTCAGTATGGAGAGAATTCATCGAGATTTCCTTCAGTCGCACTTTAGGGCAGCACATAATTTGGTGCTCTACAAGTTTCATTGGACTCAGTTGCTTATGCTCAGGGCTTCCAAACAGTGTCCATTTGGCTATCGACCCATGAACAACGAACGTGCCAACGACACCAAAACAGCATTCTTAGCCACTAAACTTGAATGCATAGCAAGTGATTTAAAAATTATTTGGACAACAATCATTTGAACAATTCTTTTGACCAGCGGACTCCAATTCAAATAGCCGGCTATTCTTACTAGAATAATTTTTTCTGTTACCTATAATTACATTCGTTTTACATTCTTTTATCAGCTCTTTCTTATGTGATGCTGCACTAATTAAGAAAGTAAATTCACTTTTTAGTAGAAATTCACCAGTTGAAAGGAGAACATTATGACATAATATAGGCTACGTACGTTTTGACCGTTCAATCATGCCATTGGCCACTTGCTTCCTCGTTTTGTGATATTTCGCAAACTTAAATTTGAAGCAACACTACCTTAGGCATACAAACACTTTGTGATCAGTACCAATATCTACCCTCCATTTACTGACATTTGCAAATCATGAAGCAGCGGGTAGATGAACATTCCCTCATTCATGTATGCTGGCGCCTGAATCTCCCACGTTTACCTCGCTTAAGCGAACCGCAGAATAATCAATCTGACTATCAACCTACTTAATTTGGTTTGTGTCTGATGAGATCGCTTAAGCTGTTGTGCGAGTATTGGAATTCCGTTGTCTGAAGCTTTCCTTCCTTTGACGACCATCGTATTTGGAGTACATGATTGTTCACTTTAGCGTGGACATTATCAAACTCAGTCTAAGTTTTGTGCCAAAATCCAATGTAAAATAACGCCGCAGCATACTTCTGATTTTGACATTGAAAGTTACCTGAGGATTTTAAATGTTGCTCGGATCGACTCCAGCTTTGCTTCTAAGAGTATAGTCTAAATAATTCCCTTTACTACCATATCATGTAACAAAGAACTTAGTCGCATTCGTTGACAGCTGCTAAGGTCAAAGCCATGGTACTCTTTTTGTGCATAATATACGTGTATTTAATATGTATACATAATAAGTCCTTAGATAAATCGACCATGGTTTTTTGAGATCTTACCCCAATATTTAGACAGATGTTCTGTTGCCTTTGTATCCATGCTATTTTTGTAAAGTTGTAACGAATCATATTGGATCATGGAGGGTGTGAATTGCCTGATTACATTCGTGATATAAAGACCAAAACTGAAGCCGTTAATATCATGGCTATGGAAGTTATTTTTACAGTGCATAAGAGTTTTCGCGTATTTTTGTCATTTTTATTTAAAACCAGTTTTTAAATGTCAGCGACATGCAAATCCGCTTATTAAACCTTCCTGTACTACGGCAATGTAGTTGTAAAAGAACTTCGAATCAGTAGGGAAAATAGAAACGTGATTTACCGCTTTAAGTGGGCTAATTCATTTCAGAGCAACTTGTCCCTACCCAAAAGATGTCAGATTAATATATACTTGAAAGCGTGTTTTAAGGATTTTACGATAAAGCAATTTGTTTGTATCACTACGGAAAGTGATTTAAATTTGGCCTAATTTGTGACTCCAATTTTAAATTATATTTACTAAATATATGCTAGAGTTTCAATATTTATTAGACTACCAAAAATGCATCGTCATATTGCTCAGAAATATCCGAATTTGTCCGTTGATTAGAGTATCATATAAGTCCCTTGTGATTTCTTCTCCCAGTTTAATAATTTATGCACAGTGGATTCGTCGCTGCTGTGTTCCACTCGCGAATCAATCAACCGGAGTGTCTGTCATACTTAGCTCCCCACTGTGCATAATCTCGTCTGGCTCGTTCCATGCGGCTTCGTAAAATTTTAATGCTCACGAGGGTTCGCATGTTAATATTCACTGCGAATGATTCACTGAAAATAAAAATCAAGCCTTATTCATCATCCCTCTTTTATTGGATTGTTATTTTTTTTAAAAAGCAGGAAAATGTGTTCTCTGCCGCATTGGAAACTACAAATCAAAATCAAAATTTATATCTCAGTAGCTACATGGAACCGGATGTAGTTATGTTGAAACAATGTGGTTAGTCAATATTTATTTTGGCATTATTAAACAAGTAGTAGAGTCTAAACTGATCAAATCTATGTCGAAAAGTTCTACGTTAAAGATAAACCGTGAATATTAATATTTTTTTGGACAACCTGTTCTTGTAATGTGACTACTAAAAGCGTGATTTGATTAACCTTTTAACGTAAATTATAATCCACTGAATATTCTATGTCACTACAATCTGATAATTTCTACAATCATGTATTTTTGATTTAAAATACACTGGGTAGCTTGATAGTAAACCACTTAATGAAAAAATAAGTCGCTTTCCCATGAATAAAATGCTGTGTTTACTGTAGGAGGATCATTTTTGCATTTAATTGTGATCAATGTGTATGGATGCGGAAGAATTATATTATACGAGGGACTACAAGTATATGAATAAGGGCGAGAAAAGCACAATGCACCAGAATCGTGATGGAAATCAGACGTTTCTGTGGACTTGCAACAGAAGGAGGGGCGAGGGACGAGCGATGGCTTGTCTAAACAAAAGAGTACATACATATATCTACACATTACTTAGAAGTTGAAAAAATCGAACGAAAGCCCAATCTAAGAGTAACCTTAATCAGAGAAATTTAACAGCAATCACGCAGATACGAAAGCTTTGAATAAATTCAGTTTTCTCAGAATGCAAATCACGAAAGTGAACTTACGGAGTTCTTTAGAAAGACGCAAGAACATTTGATGATCTGACGCATGGATGTGATGCCTAGTGAATTTTCATATGTGGTTCATCTACATTTGGAGAATTCCTTTCATGTTTGCGCATGTTTGAGACCTTGATGAGCCGTTGTCTCACAAAATAAACTGTGTGCATACGGACCGGCTCGTTCTTGATACGGCTGCATTTAATGATTATCCGCATATGAAATGCATCTTTATGTTTTCATTAACTCTAATCTGCAAAATTTGTCAGCCGAAATCATTGCAAGATTGATACAAAGCTGATTTACGAGCACCAACTATTTCTGAAACTTATTTCTCAAATCTTCAATTTAAAGAATTTGTTAGGTGTTTTATTTGACAGAGGATTAGCTCGATAAATCTAGACTGAGCAAGACCATCAGCGCAATTCTAAAGAAGCATCTGACAAAGGTTTAGGCAACTTACCACTGCGATTCAAGGCTTATCAGGGAATTCATTTCATTTACAGACATGGGTAGAGAACTTAGACAATTTCCACTGAATGTTAGATTCAAATATAAGAACATGTAATTAACAATTTATATGTAAAGCTTTGCTTCACAATGATCTCAGTCATGAGGTTTAAGTTAATTTTTTATTTGGTCAAATTTTGAGCGAAGAAACGGGTGCTTCGTTTAGTTATCTTGGCAAACTAAAACCTTATTTGTACCTCTTGTTTAGGTCAATTGGTTGAATTAGATAGATAGATCCAAGCTATTGAGTGGTTGATTCAAAATCGAACGTTTGAAATCAGGCTAAATTGACTGACGCCAACTTAGTTTACCTGGAGTTTGCAAAACCATTCGGATATCTCTTCTTAAACCAAAATGAAACAATATTGATGCTCTAAACTTGAACCAGATTTGAGCTTCTTACCTGGATGCTAATGGCTGGTCGGAAGTCGCATGTTTCCAAATGACAGTATAAACGTATAAGCTAAACTAAACTAGGAACCACTGTATGGGTTATGTCTTGGTTTTTGGACTCCGACAATCAATTTTTAGACACTTGGCTATTGGTTTTATTTTTTACATATAATGAAATGATATAACGGCTGACCATCCACCACTCTAGTACGACTTAGATAAGGTGAATCAGTTAACTGTCGGAAATTTGTAGCAGTCTATTGTGAATCTTTGAAAATATTTCCTCATGTTACGAATGGCAGTTAGTCAAATAATATCAATGAATACCTGGTGCAGGAAACTCACCTATGTTTGCTCATGATAACCTTTGTTTAACAATTATATTAAGATATGATTAGAGTTAGAAAAAAGCATGTATGTTCCTTTAAAGTGTGAATCCATATTTACGTTCTCTGTTCCCCATTTCCACTAAGCTTTATTCGTGCTGCCGTTAAAATTATCATAAATGCTAAGATACGTGAAAGAGCCCGCTTTTCTGTTAGAAAATCAGCCTTATAGCACATCGACATGTTTCATTCGATACGTATTTGCGCTCACTGTACTAATTTAGCCGATGATTTCAACATATACATGCGAAGCTCCCAACGAATTGCCCGTTCAAGGAAAACTCAAAACGTTTTTGTTGATATTTACTGTAAACTGTTAAACCGAAGTGCGACGCAGCTCCGTGATGTGTATGTCAAGAATTACTCACTGCTGGTATATACCATTTCCAAATCAGTCGATTTCCTGACGTCTTTAGCCGTACTTTAACTATAGATTTGCGTTTCCCAATACCAGCTATAAGTTGCCATTTCATAAAACCGACAGAACTACTTAATAGATACATTTCTGTAACTTAATGAAACAATAGAATTCTAGCATCTGTGGACAAACCGTAATATCCAAATTTCACACACGTGCATACCCAGCTGCGATAATTTCGCTGGGCTGGTTGGTACAATATTCGTATGCGTCTGCCTCTTACATCATTGTTCACAACATATGAACATGCAATGCAAATTGTGCAATAACGCGGGCACAAAAATGATATAAGTCAGAAGACCGACTCACAGGCTACAAATTCTGATGTAGCAGTAATCCTAGTGACATTCCAGTAAATTGTACTGATTGGTCAGTTTCAGCTAGCGGCCCATCACTTTGGTATACCGGCTAAGTTTCCAAAGGTAAAGACACAAATGTATAGGGATTTTCAAATTCTGGTACGTAAGAATGGGATCACACCGTAGTTGTCGGCAAAGTACGCTGTACACCCTTAGAGTTTTCAGTCGTAGTTAACATGGCAGTTTGAACACGTGTTTTCTATTTATAGATGCCCTTCGTTTTAGGATCTCCTGGACAGGCAGACAGTGTATTAAGCTTGATAGCCACGCTTGTATTATTTGCTCTACACGGGATCTCAAGTAAACATGTAGTATTTAAAGGAAGGTGTAAAGATGGATCTACATGAATGAACTCCTTACGCTCCGAAAAGCCGAGATCATCCATTATCACTGCAATAGTTTGCAATCAAGTGGCTTAATTCCCAGGCTTTAGTTACCCAACATATATTTATTATTGACTTTGTGGCGTACGTATACTACTTAGCCCTTGTCTGTGTAGATCGGAAGTAATTAAGTATTATACTATCATATGATTGATATGATTTGATATGATATGATATGATTTCATATGATTGCAGGAGACGGTGATCTTTTTACTAAAAAGCGCCCTCCAGAACTTGATGTCATGGGAAAAGCAAGGAAATAGTTTCAATTAAAACAGTTAAGTCGTTACTGAAGACCAAGTTTAGGCATGGCACCAGCACTGATCTTTATAGAACACAGCAGTGCTTGTTAATCGGCTCATAAATTTAGCCTCGAATCTTCGCCTGCAGTTGCCGCCACCGAACTAAATACTTGATTCATTCGTAGCAGAGCTTCTAATTTCGCTGGCTAGTAACCTATAAAATACAGATGCGAAGATCTAAGCGGTTGGTGGCTTTACAAATACCAAGGTAGATGACATCGGTTCCGTTGCATCTATCCTCTGTTTGCTTCCGAATGGCATGGGTAATCGGGTTGCTAGTACATGACATATTTTGTCGAAAGCCGTGTCGCTCAGGTGCTGTAATGTTAGATATTTCAGGAGAGATCATTAGGAATCACTGACTTTTGACAGTACTGGGAGGAGAACCACTGGAAGATATTTGGGATTTTCGGAACAACTACCGCATCTTAGAAAGCGGAGTAACGTTTCTTTGCTTCTACGCTCTAGCAACCTGCTGTTCTTCCATACCATCGGATAAAACAGGATAAACTCAGCTAGCCACATAACTTTCAGCTGCATCAAGCCAACAACTACAAACTAGTTCTGGTATATAGAAAATGGAACAAGCGTGACATATGCAGGATTCGCGTCGGAATATTGACACATAGTGCAGCTACAGAACGTTGGCTGCAACCTTTGCGGTTTACATAATTCCGTTTGCTAAGATGCGTTTGGAAACACAGCACCTCAGTTTTCGGAGGCCGTTGGCCTCTTAGTCCAATGTTGTTATTAGCAGAAATCTACCCACTAACTTTTAGGTACCAATACTCCTTATGTACAAGCGTAGCACGATAATTAGGCTAAACTACATAGCTGGCCTCATTTAACTGGAACACAATTTGCACAACACAAAGGTTATGTTGCGTCCGTTCCTGTGATACGTTTCCTGGTTAACTTCAAGTCGGATTATGGAGCAATTACAAAACAAATATTATTGATTACCTATGAGGATATGCTAAGATAACATGCCAACAACTCCATCTAGACAATATAAATGGACCATCCATCCGAAAACTCCCATTAGACCATCCAACTGGTTCTGTTGATAGGTCGTATTGTGTGTAAGAAATGATCTATCAAGTCCTTTTGACATTACTCATAACAAACATACACGTAGATTATAGTGACGGGATCATTCAGCCATAGACGAATCTCTGTCCATATAGATAATTTATGAGATATTTTTGTGGTCAGTAAGTCAAGCCTATAACGCTTATTTCCCGTCTTGAATCAAGTAGACGCTCAGAAGCGAAATGCATGCAGAAATCTCCTGCATGTTTTTCGTGACCCGCCTGCTGCTGTTTACTTGAACCTAACTAAGTATGGTAGAATTTAAACTAACCTGAGATAAAAACGTGGCTTAATGTCGTCTCAGAAGCTTCTTTGTCGTCGGGCTTGATTCCATTTCTGGGGTTGATATACGGTGGTGATATATTATTCCCACCAGGCAAACGCAGACAGCCCTAGAGCTTTTACAGGTAGTCTAGGATTTCTCACTGCATAAAACTGTAGCAGCTTAGAAGTACCACAGCTGCTTTGCTGGGGCGATCGTTGCTAACGAGAAACATACCATTTACCGCGAATGTAATGTTGGAATTTTCTGTGAGAAACCAAGTTAGATTTCGAGGAGCAACAGTTAAGTGATAAAAATTGGCTGACGTTTAAACTAAAGTGGGACACGCGATTTTTCGCTTTTATACTCGTCACTACCATAATACCGGTGAGGAGTTGATATGTAATTACTTAATAATCTGTATCAAAATATCATCTTTTGCCTACTGAAACAAGTTGAAGCCCTGGTAAGCTCGAATACTCAAACTAAACACGGAATTTTTGCTACTTTCCCAAACCTTATAATGCCCGTTATTCTGTATACGCATGCATGAGAATTGGGGCTACGAGAACGTTAGGCATGAAGTGGTGTTCTCCAACCACAAGTCGTTCAAAGCTTAGTTTTGGTTGGTTATTGATATTATTGTAACCTTGTTTGGATACTTTAGCCTCAGGATCGCCTAATGCATAGATAAGTGTATCCTGCACTTGATCGGGTGATCTTATCTGTACAACTGAACTTTCTTGCAAAGATACTAGATATATATCTGTCGGTTAAATGTGCCTAGGCAGAACTGACTGACGTTTACGGCTGTTCTCATTGAAAGGGAGGGTTAGGCGAGTCAGTGAAGCAAATGTTACGTTATCCATAAATTCGTTACCAATCATTATCAACTTTTTGCTATGTAATCGGGTTCATTTTGGTTACACCGGCATGCGACTCATGAAAATATTTGTCAAATTTGTAGCCTCTAGGTTGTGTTAGCTGTTAAGTATGTTTTGGCACTGCCACTTTCTGAAGATCATCAGTAGGTTTTTACGAATGTAGTTATCAGTAGAAAAATATTTAAGATTAGTGTTTAATTTCTCCAAGATTACCAACACTCCACGACGGTTTTCATAGTTCGAAACGCTATATTACTTGCATTATTAATTATTACTTCCTTAAGGAATTACTTATTAGCCACTTAGTACTTACTTATTCTTTATTTTGTTACTATATATAAGACAAGTGCTGGTTTGTCATTTATATGTTGAGTACAACTCGAACATTTCGTAGTTATGGAATATATTTGGATTAGATGTTACCTAGCCAAGTTCCGACTCATTTGGAGGATACATAGTCACCGGTTGTTAAACTCTGATGAACATATCTACTAAATACTTGAATATACACGTGTCACAGTCTAGTATCAACCTAGTATTAAGTATGTATCACGATTCCAACATTACACCATATATACAAACAATTATATACATAGTAGAGACACGTCGCATTGGTTGGACAATCTGCAGTAAGTAACATCATGCAGTTCAGATGCAAAATACAGACCACGTGGCTTGTAATTATTCCTGCATTACTGATAACCAGCCTACACTAGGGCTGTTTCAAAACTTCCTTCGAATTTCTGGTCCTTTTAAGCGTTACCAACTGCCTTTTCTAATGTTATGTCTTTACATTCCGATATGGTTAACCAAATACTACCCCCAAAAATAACTTGCTTTTAAATACACCATTAAATAATAATATAATGTGAATTCTATATCAATTTTTAAAATACGTCACAATTTGTTCACATGCCATTAATTTTCTTGTGCCTAGTCACGAAAAATGTAGGATGACTATCTGATTTTCAAATCTGGATAGTTATGTTATCTAAGGAAGGAACCTTTACTTCGCAGTTATTTAATCACAAAAGTTTCTAATCATGTTCTCTATGGAATGTCACACAATATTTCCGAATTTCGATGGTACAATTATCCTTGGTAATATTTGTACCGAATGGAAGGTATGGATGTGAGACTAAAGTTGCGGTAAATTACAGACCTCAAACTCTCAGATCGCATATTTACGATACTCAAAGGAACAAAAACGTCTTCACATAAAGATAGTGAATTTAAGGATATGTTCAAAGTAAAATCAAGAGGTTGCATTCACTAGTTAAACGTTTCACTTTCGCCAACTGTAACCTATTTGATGCCAAGGCACGCATTTTGCATGTATAATATGTTAGAAATAGAGTTACTTATTAAAGGTTGCATTATCTGTTTACGCTTCGGATTTTAAACTGAAAGAACAGAACCTGGCACAATCTAGATGTTTTTGTTAGTTGGAAAATAATAGTCTTGCATCTGTAAGCATTATCAAACCAGGGTTCGTCTGTTCAAACAGTTTAAAATTATTTCCACTTCAATTATGCCATCGTAAGTAATCGTACGTAGAAAAATAAGATGACTTCTGCCGACCTTTTATTTTAGATTGTCAAGTTTGACAAACTTATTCTTACGGTACATATTTATTTTTGTCCAGTGGAACGATATTTTAGCAGATAAAAACTAATAGCAAAATTAATGGCAAAATTAGAGGAAAAGAGGTCAACATCCTTTAACTAAAGCTAATGTATACAGTTTGCTGCAGTCTATCCGCGAGTACTAAATTCTTGCTGCTCGTAAGGTTTTCACATTCAACAAGACGTCAGGATATCTCAGGCAAGTGATATGATCGGTAGGGTATTCAGGTTTAAAGTAGAATCATACCATATCATACAAAGCTCAACTACGCAAAATATTATTATTAATGAAACCTAAGAAAATCAATAGTCCGCAGCCACAAGCTTGAAGTTCTAAGCTTAGCAAGTTCACAGCCACTTGCAGATCGATTTATGTAAATATCACATGGGATGCCAAAAGTGTATCTACTGTTATCAGGACAAGTTTTACGAATAAACGAAACGAATATTGAGCATGTGCCACTTAGTAAATGATAAAGCTAATCAGTCACGTTGCCTTATATTTAAACAAGACGAAATTGAATATCAGCATATTAGCTTATGTGCGCACAAGCTTACTTTGGATTTTGTAAATCACAATGATAGGAAACTTTCCTAATAATAATCAACGGTTGATATATGTACAATTCGCTTAACGTCACAGTCAAAGCAACCACCGAACGTCTTTACGCGAACTAGCCGCAATGCAGTGCATTCCGAATATAATGGTAAACTTTCGATCTAACATTGACGTATTGAAAGGTTATTTTGTTCACAGGCACGTGGAGGCAGCACAGTTCCTGCTAGAGAGAAATGTTTATTATGTTTTCTAGAAAGAATGGAGTTAACAAATCAGCAGCCCTTGGGAACATGGCAGTCATGAACCCCACAATGCTTTGTTAAATCTCGACATCCTATGATTGTTAAAAAGGTGAAACACTGCCTTTGACTAGTGGATATTCATACGTGGATAACTGTCTTTGGATTATATTAGACAAATAGTAAATAAATTGCTGACGTTCGCATTCAGTGAACATACGTGCGCCTAGAAATATGGTACTTCGCAGCTCAAGCAAGTAGAACTGTAGTTAAGTTCCCCAAATCGGGCATTATCATTTTAATAGCTTTCCATTTTAATGCACATAAAACACAGGCGCTTAGGAACATCACCATCAAAGCCCCCTAAAAAGCAATTATGGTAATAATTACACAAGTGCGCTGCTCATGCGCATAACCTAGCTAAAGTAAACACATTGAAAACAAAATTTTTTCCTTTATTTGTGCATTTCATTTCAATTTGCACAATTTTAACACAGCTGCCTGCGCCAAAACTAAATTTCCTTTCGGAAGCTTTAGGCATAGCGTGCTATTTTCTGTTTGCTAAGGAATTTCATATTTATAGTTCATTCAACATCCTCAACGCGCAGTTATCATATTCAGGCTAGTCTGGAAAAGCACCAGACACCAGTATTTCTACTTTGTGGGTATCGCCATTGGTTCGCCTTCCATCAGTTTACTACCAGGTTTCGTTCACCTGACTCCTGGATGAAAGCACCTAGTGCAACTACGCCATGGGTGACAGCCGCGGACTTTGTATGATTGCCAGTTGACTGTGACAGCCGGCTCAAATTCTGCAGCCTTACCAGTTATGAACTGTGCAGAGAACAGCAGCTAGTTCCACGAGCTAGCAGTTTCCTCTGGAATGCCCCCCAGTGACAAAATATATAATGTCGAAACACCAGTGGTAGTCGCTTTTCTAGACTAACCTAACACTGCTGACTGAGAATAGACCGTTATGATATACCACTAATCGTACCAAATCCATATTAAACATTAGTTACGTTTTCGTTCTCTGACTATTATGTACTTGAATGTGTTTAAATCAGGAGCAAACTCCATAACAGATAAGCGACTAGACGATATGAAACAGCGCGACTCTTTATCAAATTATAGGGTTTTATGGTAAGGCAGTCAGTATGATGTGCCTCGCCCGTCAACCAAGCTTCGTACTTTAAGGCGAACCCTGGTTCCTTCAGCTAGCACTAGTCTGATAATGATGCATAGACAGTTCTCTTGTTAGCTACTCGCCTCCGTACCACCATATAAACCGTTCGAATATTTCCAGATGACTTTTAGGGCGAACGCCAGAAATACGAACAATATCCCAATGACTGTCGTACACAACCAATCGCTACGTCCATTCTTTTTCTCGATGTCCCTGAGCTTCATAATCCAAGCAAGCTAAAGGCCAAAGGGCACGACTGGAATGAATGGCATTTTATTCGTAAAATGCTATTTGTGGAAAACGTTATCTCTTATTCGACATCAAGTAAAGGTTATCACCTAAACACTAAGTGGGTGCTCCCCGAAGGGTGATATTATCATTGCACTCAGAACTGATAGCATAAGTTGTGATCAGTATGTGGCACAAATTTCGAAATGCTGAAATCCGAACTACGTAAAATGGCGTTAAACACTGGGACGACGACAAACAAAGTAGCCCAGATTAAGCAACTTACCAAGAAAATTCCGTCACCATGTTCCTCATAACAGAGGCGATGTCAAAATACACCTGTAGCTGTAGGAGTGAAAAACGGTCACCCACTTGTTAGCACGAAGAACTCTACAAACAAACTAAACTGGCCCTAGGACTTTCATCAACGATCCTACAGAAAAACGACCGGCAGCCGCCCCTAATGTCGAGAGAAACCACAAGCAAAAATCAGCATTTCAAAACGTCATTCTAACCATCGATGCCACTACCTGCTTATATACCAATGCATAAGGTCCTCTCAGTAAGCTAAGCAAATTTGTATCCCTTAGATTTTCGCGCCCTGAAACCTCGTGATTGTCACTTACACACTTACCCGACATGCATTTCATACGGAACGATCGTCCTATCAAAGGAGGCGGTGTGCACCCGCATTAGCAATCCAACTCGCATATTGTTATCAGTGAGGACTCATAAACGCACGTCGTTGATTCTATTTGTTGTAATATGCACCCAAAGAGTGGTGATGTGTGTGTACTAGCAAAATTAAAGAACCCTCCAAAATCCATCTTGAAATTGGGTTTGTGCTTACCATCTTTCTCGATGCGAGTCCAGGAACAACCACACGGTCACTTGCCTCTCGTGGGGTACATTAACCACGAAATCGGTCCCAGCATCGCACAACAAACAATTCAAAGTCGACTTGCAATTGGTGTTGGTCGACGTATTATTGTACATCAATTTTATCTCTTCCACGGCATTACAAAAGGGGACACACAATCCCGTTTAGACATTTTGATGACCAACGAGGAACTAATTGTCGACACCTGAACGTAACTGAACAACTTGGCCGTAACGATCACGCGATAATGCTCTTTCATCTCATCTGGTACTCATAGTACATCACTGAGAACAACGACAGAAACTATGCGTTTATACATTACGATATCCAGTCTAAACTTGTTGAAGAAACCGACTGGTCCTTCCTGGCAGATTAGCCGCCTGATGTCGCTTGGATAAATTTTGTTACCTGATTCACCGAGATGTTGAAAATGTGTCAGAAAGCAAGGTCTTTCGCGTGAAACAAGTGAAATCATTCATAAAGAGCGTAACTAGAATATTCATAGCCTCCAGGAAATCGGCCTTACAAGCGTACAAAATCTGTTCATGTACCGTGCATTTGGATGCTTGCACAACTTAACGAATCCGCTGAATCTAGTTAATCCGCAAAAAAGGATTGCAGTGACAAATTGTAGCGGCGAAATTCAGCATAACGCTTAAGTTGCTTTATAGACGCGTCAACAAGCGCCGCAGCATGCAGCGCGGGATCCCGGCGTTACGTGCAACCAACGGTTTTGCGAAAATCACACAAGGTGCTTCGCCCAAACCTCTTGAACCCACCCCAGAATAATTAGGTACTTCATACACTTTTGATTCCGCTCCTATCGACACCAGGGTTAAACCACATATCGTTCACGGCACTCGATATGATAACATGACTAATCTCACTGCACATGCACAGCTCTCCCTGCGATGATGAGATCAAACCGAAGGCATTGAAGACAGCGGTAATAAGCCTTGCCCAACCATTATCTAGGTATTTTACCGTGGTCTAGTCGAAATGCAGGTTCTGCAATATGTAAACATGAACTGATCACTCTATTTATAAAAGTGGTAATCGTGTGGAATCCTCGATTTCCGTCTAGTAATTCTCATCGCGGTGATTTCCAAAGTAACCGAAGTTATGATAGCAGAAGCGCTCATGCGATACCTTGATAGCAACAAAATCCTAATATTAAAGCAGCGCGGATTCTGTCGAAATTGCTCTAACACTTCAAACGTATTCTATCCCGCGCAATCCTACAACATCATCCGATGCTATTTTGGATGTCGACGTCAACTACCTGGACTTAGCTAAAGCTTTAGATTATCTGCACCAAGTAGTCTCCTTCACAAGCTTCGGGAATTCGAATAGTTTATCCTGTGCTGTGTTTGATCGGCAGCTTCTTCACATAATTTCAGCTGATTGTAAGAGACCGCAGCTAAATTTGCCACTCAACTGACGTCCATTTGCCTGCCCCAGGATTGGCGCTGGGGCCATGTTAATGTATGTTACTCCTTAACAATGTGGTTCGTGGGTTGTGGTTGAATTTGTTACTATTTGCAGCTGATGTCAAAATTGTTTGTGTGCTCAGGACTACGGATAATCACATAATATAGCAGATTGATGTCGACAGGGCTTACGCTTGGTTATCTGATAACCTGCTCCACTTAAACTTGGGGACCTGCAAAGTCGGGGGCTTTAGCCATCAGCTTAGATATGAGCATTAACTTGGAGACCAGCAGTTGCAACGTGCGTTCCAGGAATCCGACCTCTTCGGTATGCAAGTGCCTCGCCTCCAGCAAGCAAGTAAGTAGCCAGTCTTGAGTTCAACTTGGATACCTGCATCATGTATGGTAGGATATAGAGCCTGCAAAGTTTAACTAATCCTGGTGTTTCACTCGCAGTTTCCGAATGAAAAGATTTATTAAAAGTTGCTATGTACCTGAAAATGCTACACTTATTTTACTCAAAATTATCCGTTATTGATACTGAGAAGAGACAATCATATTTATGCATTAATTGCACTTGTAAAAAGGGCGTAGAATTATGCCAAGTTAAAACTATGCATATATCTTTAATGTCCAATAGGGTACTTCCGTCTGATGACACAGTTGTTGCTGTTTCTTTTCGCACTTCCTATATATCTATTATTCAACTATTAGAAACGTGTTTTTTGGCTGGAGCTTCTAAACTTTTGCCACTTGCGAAACACTATACATGTTATGCTGTGCTTAAAATTGCTGGATGACTTCCATAAGTTTGTTTAATGACACTAAAATCATGTGCTTGTTAAATATTAGGCGCGGTCGTTTTAGAGGCATCTCGATAAGTTAAACAATGGTGTAGTGAACTAAATTAATAGCAGCTTTCCATATTGCCTAAGGGCAACATGTCGGTGCATGAAACTAAATTCCGTTAAATCACATCTGCATTTATATATATGTGCCGTTTGTAAGAACGGATTCGCCTAGTCATGAAAGATTGGCAAACATACTTGTTTAATCTATTTATGTACAATAATTGAAGTAATAAAATTCCTTATCCAGCGAGTACAGTTTGATCATGCCATGAAATATTAGGCATGTTAAGCTCGCCCCTTAACTGTTTTGACAAAACAGCGCTTCTGACTCCCATTTGGATAAAGCAAGTAATCAATCGAACCTAGCTTTGGTAAGTCCACGCGCCAAGTGGATGCAACCGACAAGAAAGCGATAGAAGTTGATATTAACCTAAGTCATGATTGACTCCTAAATGATACATCGTAAGTGAGCTTCTACTGTATTCACTTTTTCGGCATACTTAATTTATACAGCGCAGCTGCCATCACAACCAATAAGACGACCGCTTAAAACAGACGTGAAGCTGGAAGCAAGTTATTCTACACATTGCAAGCGAAAATTGTTTCTTTCACGGTCACATCTTGTAAGTGAAAAAACGATAACAAATGCTACAAGCGACGCCATTTGTTGATATCGAAGGAGCATTCGTTAGAGGAAGTCTGACTAAATCATTTTGAGATAGAAAGCTTACTGCATCAAACATTATCGTTCTGCGAACAGCAGTACATATTAATTTATGTACTGAACGATTGTCGAAGGAGTGTTCCTGCACAGGACGTGGAGCTGCCGTGTAAGATACAATTTTCTGAGAGCTGGGTACTGACCAATTAGGTGGATGAGGGTCGGTTGTTGTGCAGCCGGAAGGAAAACAGTGCTTAATATAACTGAATGAGGAAGATATCAAAACTACGAAGGGCCTAAGGAACGACTTGGTTTGTGCTGTGTCTGGATAACGGGTTATTTTGTTTGGAGTAGCAACTAGTTCATAGAATTGCTGTATTGGGCGGTGGATCCCAAACGAATGCAAACGCATGTCAGTCCCGTGGCAGTAATGATGTTCTAAAGGCAGAGACATTCTGCGGTGGGTGACATAGTAAAAAATCCTTTGCTCAATGCTTTGCTTTTGCTCAAAATCACCCGCAGAAGTGTGACTTGGCGGCCACCAGCCTCGGGCCAGTCATGGACGCAAAACGATCATATCGCGATCAGTTACCGCTGGAGAGGCTGTGTCCAAAACTGTCGCTCGATTTGGAGCACGAGCGTGGACTCTGACCATGCACTTGTCTGTGCCGACCTCCTGGTGCGTTTCGGTGGACGTCCGCGACGTCGATGTGAACGGATTGACACTAGCCAGCTGGCGAAGCCAGATGTTCTGAATGTGTACCAAGATGCGCTGACATCTGGGCTGAGTAAGCGCCCACTAAACACCGTTGAAGATCACTGGTCGCATACTCGTCAAGCGTTGCTATTACCAGGCATGTCTTCATTTGGCAAAACAAATTGCAAAACCGGACATTGGGTCTCTACACAGTCTCTGGAACTTATGGATGATCGCCGACGTATTCCGGCTGGAATCGAATACAATGAAGCTCGCAAAAATCTCAAGGCAAAACTACGTGCTAGCCTAAAGAAGGACCGCGAAACCTGGTGGTCTCATCATGCCTCTGAGATGGAAACAGCCGCTGCCATTGGTAATCATCGTAAGTTATACCGTCAGATACGGGAAACTGGCAGCAGGAGACCTAGTGTTAGCGAGACCATACGCGAGGAGAGTGGGCAGCCGATCCACAGCCTGTCAACACGCTTGGAGCGTTGGGCTGAACACTTTGCTATGCAATTCAACCAACCTCAGTTATCGCTTTCTTCGGGCATTGAGCGCCCTTCTTCTTGGGCCGTCTCCTTGGATCCGCCCTCACGCGCAGAAGTCGAACGTGAGATCAAGTTGTTGAAATTGCGTAAGGCCGCAGGGGCAGATAGAATTCCCCCAGCCCTCTTCAAATTCGGGGGACCTGCTCTAGTAGATGATCTACACAAGTTGCTAGTAAAACGTTGGGAGCAGGCGACAGTACCGACAGACTGGAACCGCTGCATCATTGTCCCAATTTTCAGGGGGGGCTCCCGTTTAGGATGTGGCAATCATAGAGGGATCAGTCTGATTTCGATTGCCTCTAAATTGCTTGCCTCTCTCACTCTCCACAGACTGACTGGCACCCGTGAAAGCCAGATTCGTAAAGAGCAAGCCGGATTTCGTCGAGGTCGGGGCTGCATCGACCACATCTTCACATTGCGTCAAGTTTTGGAGCACTGCCATGTTTATTGGCGACCCACCGTTGTCGTGTTTCTTGACATAAAAGGTGCCTTCGACTCAGTCGACGATGTGCTCTTTGGGACTGTCTGCTGAGGAAAGGTGTGCCTGATAAATATGTAATCATTATCAAAGCGCTGTAGGCACATAGTTCGGGCAGGGTAAGGGTTTATGGCAAACTCCCGCCACCCTTCAATATCACCAGCGGTGTGAGACAAGGATGCCCGCTGTCACCATTCCTGTTCAACTTCGCTATTGATGAAGTCAAAGAAACAGCGTTCGCTGGACACGACATAAAAGGTGTGGAGCTACTCCCTGGTGAGCGACCTCTTCACTTGGAGTATGCGGACGACATTGCCCTAGTCTGTGACAGCTCCCAAACATGCCAAACAGCACTGAACCTATAAGCACTGGCTGTCAATCATTTTGGGCTATGCTTTGCTCCATCGAAATGCAATGTATTCCTCCAAGATTGGCAGGGACCCAAACGTGCGGTAACGCTTGGTGGTGATCTGCTGGAAGTCGTTCAGAAATTTAAGTACCCGGGCAGCTATAGTAGCACCCGTGGGATTGAAGATGAGGTTACGAACCGTATAACAAAAGCTCGAGGTGCTTTTGCCAATCTTAGCCACCTGTGGCGCAGACGTGATATTACTCTCGCCCTCAAGGGCAGAGTTTGCATCGCAGCCGTACGTTTAACTCTCCTATATGACTGTGAAACCTGGCCCATAAGGTCGACAGACATGAAGAGACTCGTCATATTCGATTATCGCTGCCTTTGCAGCTTAGCTCATATCTGGTGAGAACACCGCGTGAGCAATGAGCGCGTTCGGCATCGCGTATATGGTGCAGGAAGAGCGAGTGAACCGCTCAGCACCATTATATCACGCACCAGGCTCCGATGGCTGGGCCACGTGTTGCACATGCCAACACACCGACTCCCGCGACGTGCGTTGTTTGCGCGTTGTGGGTGCGGTTGGAAGAGGTGGAGGGGAAGCCAAGCAATGACTTGGTCGAGAGAAATGAAAACCCTCACTTCGAGGTTGGCGTCGGTTGGTGCATCCCGACTGCCTGGCTGGGGTCCTAAGGACGGTGAACACGTTTGGTTGGACACACTTGCTGATATGGCTAGGAGCCGGCCCCAATGGCGTTTGTGTTGTGAGTTCCTTTGTCCATCCCCCTTCTGTTTAGCATCCCCCTCCAATCACGATCTCAATCGTTAGGCAGAATATGACTTTCTTTTACGGCAGCCAGCCGTTAGCTCTCCGGAACGATGTCCATCCGTTACTGGGGACTCAGCGGGCGTGCCACTGTTTGTTTTTCTTTTCTTGCCTTTTGTATTGCGGCACAATAGCTGAGGTGTTTTCCACCTCCAGCTAACGTGTAATGATGATGATGATGATGATACTGGTTGTGATATAGCTGGTATGGGCGTACTACCGTTTGTTAAATGTATTTCGAAGGCGAGTATCTGGTCCTAAGGCTAACGGGATGATGGATGTAAGAGTTAACGCTCCAGTAGGTGGTTTATTTTATAGCTTTGTGCAAACTAGGATAACCCACTTCTTGGGAGAAGCGAGTCAAGCATTATGTACTGAGCCGGGTAAAAAGGCAGTTATGCGGAGCCCCAGCGACCTCTGCATATTAGATGCAAACTGTATTCGCAAGCATTAATTGCAAGCTTCTCCTAAACTCCTAATCCAAACATGGTTGCTTTATTCATTGCAGATAGTTGATGCCGAGTGGATGGTCTTGTATTTTAGTATGCTACTCAGATACAGGCAATGAGCTGCGTTATATCAATTGAGAAGTTTTCCAAGGAAGAGATTGCACATATTTATTTTCTTCATGGATTTTGATATTTAAGGTTAGCTTTGCATTTTGCTTCAAATACTTTGTGCAGTCATTAATCGAATGGATATTACTCAATAAATATTTACGAGCTTGATCTGAGATTCATCCGAAGACCGATGTTAAATAACAATTTATTAGATAAACAATAAGAGTTTTCCGGTGTAACGAGGTCTGTTTCGCAAAAAGGATTTAACCTTTGTATTTGTCGTAAAATCCTCAGAAAGAATTCAATTTCCCAAAGTGTATTTATCTTGAGCTATTAGTAAATACAGTAAACCGTAGCTAAACAAATAGTGTCTTGAATATCATCATACACAAAAGAATACTTAGCTTCTGTTATAAGACGCATTTATGTATTTTCATAATCAACCTGGAATTCCAAGTACGTGGACGCAACGTTACGCTATTGGTGAGTACCCTACAGTTTCCATTGGCAGCAGTGTTATAGTATTATAATAAGGGATTCCCAACACTCACTATGATCAAATGGAACCAGCTTAAGAGTTACACGAAAATGTAGGGTACGTATTTTTGCATAAATCATCTATTTACATTTTTATATAATTTTTAATAATGACAGGATTTTATAATAATTATTCCGCCGTCGGAAAATAAATGACACAAGAATGACGCAACTAAAGAAATAGCGGGGATATACCTAACATGTCGGAGTTCAACACGAGCAACCATGAATTAATGAATCTTCAAGGTTACTGGTATAATTATCTACGCTTCAAATTGCTCACCTAAGTAATACACCTAAGCTGCTCTAAAAGGTAGATTTAGTTTCAAGCTATTTAAAAATTTTATCAAAACATGTATACGGTGTTTGCTTAGATGTCGTTCGATTATGAGAAATCCTATGTAAGTTGACCAATTAGGGACCGGATCAAAGTGGTCAACATAAAGAGGTGGCCAACATGAAGATTTATCTATAAGTTTACTTGAAATGAAATTGGTTTATTTACGTAGGTTGATGATGAATGGCGGTGTTTAGCTTTAGAATTCCCATCGTATTGTTTCTAAGGATACAATTAAAGCAAGCTTGCAAATTATCCTGCCTAGTAAATAAGGAAACACATTCACGATATGCAACAGTTCATCGAATGCTAGAGCGCAAAATGTCTTACTCGGAATCCATAGTAAATTTGATCTTGCTTGTATCATTTTATCCGTAGCTGCTTTCCTGTTCCTCATTCTTAAGTTAGCACAAACTAATTTGACTGTGACCGTTAATTCATGTGCAGGAAGGCCAATCTGCTTCTTGTTTCGTTGCCTAATTTTGAGCAAAATGCAATTTGTTGGACTACCTTAGTGGTTGCTCGGAGCCATGTATTTACAGGTTTTACCGGATCAAACTATTAAGCTGTGATTTCATGTAAGATGAGACATGTCATTCACGACCCAAGCAAAATATATTAAAAAGCTATTGCTTTCGCTCGTGATTGTAGCATTAATCTTCAGCCAACTTTTGTTATTTCCGTCAACCCTATCCCATTCCGGCCCTCGAGCATTAACTGTAAATCATGGAGTGTATTTTACGCCAGATGAAAAACTTGGTCTTCAAATACATAGTTATTTGCTACCGCAATTTCGTGCTAATAAAAATGAATTTATAGTGGTTCAACCCGTATTATATTATTTGTTAAAACAAATCTGCGCAATAGTTACCAACATAATGATCTGGGCATTATGCGGTGATGAGATGAACAAAATGCAGGCACATTTAACAAACATGTAAAATGTTTTGTTGGCAACTGCTCATCTTGAAGACAAAACCATATTGGGATTAGATCAAATCAAAGTTTTTCATGGCGCACAGTTGATTAGCGACGAAAGTAGTGTTGATATGTGCACAAAGTTGGAGTACGTTAGATGGATGCCTCAGCGCAAATAAAGGACGTGTGTTAATTCACAAAATTCATTTTGTGATACACTTTATCCACACACGAGTAAAAAAATATTTCTTCAGCTAAATATGGAGAAATCATCAAATAGGAAACTGGCTCGAGCGGCACCCGATAAGCTTTTCCAGGCTAACAGACATAACGCGGTGTTAGCACACATATTCAGTCAACAGATACTGTCAAGATTAGTGCTGGTTCCAATATACTATTGTTTGTAGCGACGTGTAAGCGACAATGCACTTAGTAGTCTTGAGTTTATGCGTTTCCACCGGGATTAATAACGCAAAAAAGAAATATGTACTATTGGCGAACAATTATGACAAAAAAGTATAAATATCTCATAAATCTGTGCTTCCTGCGCAGAGGTTTTTAAAAGGTTGGAAACTGTAAAAATAGCAAACAAGTATGGCTGCAAGACGCACGTATGAATGAACTCGTCTCAGTGTACTGTGGATTTAAACGGGCTTACACAAGACTAATCAGAAAGAAGGGAGGCTACAATGAACCCTGGGTGTGAGAATCCGCACATTACACACGGTGATGGCATGGTGTACCAAATGAACCCAAAGGGGGAAGAAAAGAGTAGGCTTATCTAACCGAATATTTTTAATGTGTGACGTACATTCTCAGCCACTGCAATACAGCCAGGTCACATGCGGTGAACAGTGGTGATCACAGGGGATAGATTAAAACAAGAAAGTGGATCCAAATTGGGCATTACCCTGTGAAACGAGAGTGGTTTTGTGTAGATTTGTCGCAGTAAAACTCAGATAGACAGGCACTACACTGCAGGAAAGCTCTAGACTGCCGTTTTACTCTATTAGGACTTGTCAGTGGCGCGCACCTGCCGAATCCAGCCGGATTCGAGCACACGACTCTACTCTTGCGAATTAGCGGGTTATGCCAAACAGCCATGGGCGATAGCATTTGTTCGCCACAACTGATATCTACCTGCCATATAATGCAGCTTATCCTCCTCAGACTTGCATGTTATGAACGTGCAGACGACAGGGTTGACTTTCAGAGCAACGTAATTAATCCATTATTGGTAGCGTAATGCGAACAGAGCCAGAGAAACGATGGTTGTGCGACAAGGATAATTTGAATAAATGGTAGATGGTATCAAAAGCAGATGGTTGAACGCGATGAAGGAATGACAGGACACGGCATTATCCGTTGAATTACGTAAAATATAGTCCATTAACGAGGTTATAATCACCGCAGATGTTGTCAACTTAGCGTATAGATTCAGCATAAATCAACAAAAACAGATGGTATCAAAATGTTTGAGAATCCGACGACCTGTTAATCGTTTGCGCTTATATTGCAAATGCACTTTTATCTAATAAAACATTTAGTAAAAGCTGGCAAAGCAAAGGACAATTAACTAGCCTTATATTACTTGTGCTATTTCATTAAGATAGTTTACACAGCTCCTTGGTGTGCAGAACATTTTTACTGACAGAATCTTTCGGCAATAAGGCTGATACATACCAGCATCATCGCTCATATTTTCTCGGTTTTTAATGCGTCACTATTTACAGTCTGCTCTGAAAACGTATCTAAATTCCAACGAATGTATTACAGACAGACCCAGTCCTATTTAAAGGTACCTCCGCTGGTAACAAGCATAACCCTACATAAACTGAACTAACAGCGAGGCCCTAAATTACGCTTTTAACTAATCCAGCCTATTTCTGCAGACAATTGATGACTGTGACTAGTGCTATTTGGCTGTAGGAAACGAAGCTTTATGTTTAGACAAGACTTCCTAGAGATCCGCGACTACACTGATACAGATGGGTCGAGAAATCAAATCGAAAAGTATTATGGAGTTAGTTATCATGCTGACGAATAGGTCAGCTTGCATTACCATAAATAACTTCGCGTCTCAGTACCTTTAGTTTACATTACTTGAGGACATTTTATGTCAGCAACTTACAAATCGCCCTTAGTTGCAGCAAAAATTGTTTACGTGTCTGGATAAATGCAGCTTAGCATTGTATACCCAGGGATGTATGCTAATTGCAACAGCATCGTATATAAGAAAATGGTACCTGCACAAGGAAGAAAAGAAAATAGCGTACCGCAATTATGCGTGTTACGATCACGGCATTTCTAAGCTATTTATGGGCTGCAGTATCAATGGTGTTTATACTATTAGCTTAACAAATTTACCAAACGTTCTTTTTCTACTGCTTCCCTTATGCTGGAAGCAATAACTTGTAAAATTGCGCAGTATTTTGACAGGCTATGTGAATTATCCGTTGAGTAGGATGGTTTGAGTTATCTTGACTGCAACAACCCTAGAATGTGGCCATTACTGCAATAGAATTCCAATTTCCAGCCTAAGAATAAACACAAAGTATGTTTGGGTATAAGAACAAGTGGTTGATACAAAAGTCATGTAATAGATAATTCTGCTTTCTTTAGCATCATATTAGATCAAGTTGTGTATGGTCCATCGCCAATATGTGTGCGACCGGATACAATTCAAAAAGTTGACCAAAGATTTCCATTTACCTGTTATGTAATAGTGTTTCCCAATCCAACTCTGTTAGACATAGTATATTTTCGTAATTTTGCCTGCAGATTACTGCATTTCAGAACATTTCTGCTTTGCAAACAACGTTTTAAATATGCTAACATTTCGCGAAACGAATGGGGTTTACAAAATAAAGAAAAACTTCTAAATTATTGGGTTTTTCGGAACATTCCACAGACGGAAAGGTGCTCGTTTACTTCAGTTTTATGAAACCTGGGCTTTTTGGTGACTGTACTGCACTCAGTGTGACTAAACGATGTTCGTGAATATTCTATGGTGGCAGGCACAAATATCAGTCTGGAAGAACGGAACTATGAAGGGGTTATTTTTGTTGCGCGCATACAAGTTTCTCCTAAACAGAGAGCACGGTGAACCGTGCTGCTTAATGACGCTGAAATAGCAGCTTACGTCGTGGACTAGCTAACAATCAGACGGTTAGCGTAATTTTCGGTTTAAGAAAAGTCTTGAATAAACGGTTTACCTTTCTCATCCGTCGCCTAATTGTGAAACGGAAGTCGTATGTAAGAGTATGTCGCACACCCTGTACTTAAACATACCGGGTACCTATGGAAAGTGCAACAAATGTTTTGCCTAAGCTATTTTCTGGATTGGAAATTTGCTATATGAGCTTCCACCGTAAGCAGTACCATTTTGAAAAATATAACTCTCGTTCTCTTGATGTAATCACCAACCACATCAATCCAAGGATAAGCTATCCACGACCTCGGTCCGGTCAAACCAAGTGATTTGAAGCCATTAAATAGCTGAGGCTTCAGAAAGCTGCAGTTTGAGAGCAGCGTTCTGTTTGTTGAGTATTCGGAATAAGTCTTGGGGATCTGGCACGCAGTGCAGTAGTTTTAGTTCAAATATATAGACCTGGTGTATTTCCGTTTCGTCATATTTCGTGTGCGCTATCCTCCGAGATTGCAAACTTCGTGCATTTAGTTTCCTTGTACCCTTTTCCATGTACGCAATTTTCCGTGTAGGCAGTTTTCTGTGTAAGAAGTACTCCGCTTACGCTATTTACCGTGTGCAAAATTTTTCGTTACTCGTTTTCCGTATGCACTTAGTCCTAGAATCTTTTTGCTGGGTGCAGTTTGCGTGCATGCTTCATCGGGCGTCCTGTCATCCTGGAACAGTTAATAAAGTGCACATAAGTATCTGCAGAATGTAACGCAACAGATTATCCATCAGCTCAGTAAAGCGGACACAAAGATGTTTTTGTTAATTAAAAAACATTTTCAGTATAATGTCTTTCGACCTTGGTATTTATGTTTTACCAGGGCATGTGGTGATTGGTAGTTGTAGGACGAATAGCATCCAAGTAGGCATGCAGAAAGTTGACATGAGAAATTAACAGAATAAAAGTGGTTATTTAATCTTCAATTAAAGATAAATTTAAAGATAGTATTAACGAATGTAATCAGCAAATTCACACCAATTTTCCTTTGCTTGGATACCGATAAATATATTGCTCTTTGTTATGATCAACCATCTGACTGGAGCGGGTAATTATTACATACTTCTTTAACAGGATGTTACCGAACCTATAAATAACACCACATTAGAGTTGCAAGCAATCAGTAGCCAATAGCGTTAACAAAGCCAGCTTGAGATATTTAAGCACAATTTAGCTAACAGTCGAATTATATATATATATTATATATGTACATATAAAGCGGTACGTTTATTCAGTGCGTGCGCTGCGAAAATAAAAAGCAATCGATAATCATCTCTTTCACCACTAGGCATACATAATAGGCTCCGTTAAATGAGGTCGATTTTAGCCTGAAAGTTTCTTCTAACCCCGCACTTGCTCCTCGTTGTTGTCGCAATTATTTTAACAAAATTTGTTCCTTTCCTTCACACAAATTTCCGGCAGGGCGCCGCGATATATCACTTGCCCAAGCAAGGCCTTAAACTATAAAACGCTAGAAGATTTAAACACGAAAGTTTGCTGCCTGATATTGTGAACATGCTTTTAATAGTACAAGAAACTGACTAAAATTATTTGATACTGCAAAGGGCAGTCTTGTTAACTCCGAGATTATACATTATTATTATTGTTAGCAGAACCATACATATAGGTCAAACATAAAGTGCAGTGGTTGCTAGCTCTTTCATAAGCTGAACAGAATGAGTAACAGCATTAGAGCTAACCTTTTTTATCTACATGCAAACCATAGCTTATTTATCTCATCTTCACTCAAAATTATAGGGTGGGCCAAGCGGAAAATTTGTCAAAGATAGGTTGGCGGCTTACTCTTACCCAGCTTTTGACCAGTAAGCTGTTTCAATAGGACCCGCTGCAAGGGGTTGTATTTCTGAATCGGCTTATTCCTCTTTTTGAATGTTGAATCAATTGGTTGACCAAGTAGGATACCTTGTGCCAGAGTCACCAACAATAAAGGAATGCAAGGGACAAGAGGTTCGTTAATCTATATTTCCGACATATTGTCTT
>CALYDF020000176.1:0-19196 GCA_944474145.2 Dicrocoelium dendriticum
CTCGACCGATCGCTATGCAACGGGCATCTAAATGTAGTGTCTTACCATCACAGTTACCAACTGCTGGTCTGCCCAACTCTTGCCGACGACCAACGCTTCCGACGGAGGCCCTCCCACCAAGTAAGCTTGCTACCGCTTCACATCCGCGTTCGTCTAGGCGAATAACGAGTAGCCCTGCTCCTAATTCTGTCATATGTACAAACGTGCCCGAGTCCAACGACCCGCAACTTCAGAATCGACATTCTCATGCTTCCAATATGTGGAGCTCAATCTGTACCGCGTTAAACTTCTCTAAAACAAAACCCATTAGTCTCACAAGACTGACTCGCCACACTTCATCTCCGAACAACCTCTAGTGTCTCACCAGCAAGAGTGAGTGCAGGCAGAGACACCTGCCAGTCTTGACAGAGAGCCTTGCATTTGGACGGCGAAAAGTACATACCGTACTTTGATGCTTCAATCACCATGCGGTTTAATGCAAGTTGAACAACGTGTGAATCGTCACCCAGCACGACGATATCATCAGCATAATCCAAATCAACAACTCGACTACCTGGGAGGAGCTCAACGCCAGCGTTCAACGAATCGCCTAGAGCGTTCTTCAATGACAAAGTTGAATAGGAGCGGAGAGATAGGGCATCCTTGTCGAACTCCACTGGAGACAACAATGGTAGGCGAAAGCTTGCCATAAGCCCTAACCCTGCCCGAGGTCAGACTATGTAGAGCGCGCAGTATAGAGGCGAACTTCTCGGGGACACCATTCCTCAGTAGGCAGTGCCGCAGTACTGTACGATCGACAGAATCGAAGGCTGCATGGATATCCAGGAACACAGCAATCGTTGGCCTCTGATACACATGGCGGAGCTCGAGGATCTGGCGAAGTGTAAAGATATGATGGATGCAGCCGCGACCAGGGCGAAACCCAGCTTGTTCTTCTCGTTGCAACGATTCGCGTGTTGGGGATAGCCTGCGAAGTATGATGGACACCAGCAGCTTGCAAACGACGGAGACTAAGCTTATTCCCCTGTAGTTGGAGCAGACTGTGCGCAGGCCCTTTTTGAAGATGGAGACGACTATCGTTTCACCCCAAAATGACGGAACTTTTTTCGACCAAATTTTCGAGAACAAAGCGCTGAGTTCACGAACCAGCGATGTGCCATCATCTTTAAATAGAGCCGGAGGATGACCATCAGGGCCGGGGGCTTTATAACGCTTCATGTGCCGGAGCTCCTGCTCGATTTCCTGGGAAGAGGGAGGATCTGTGGGGGTAGACCACTCGGCCCCAGCACGAGCGCCAGAGGTAGCAGATGGAGCTGGGGGCAACAAAACTGCTATCCAAAATGTTCGGCCCATCGCTCCAACCGTTGTTGAAGATTGGTGATTAAGGTGCCATCCTCTTCGCATATTGTTTCACTTATACCAGATCGAACACCTTCGGTGACTCGAATGAGATGGAAGAGTTTTCTGGTGTTACTGGAGAGCCTAGCAAGCTCCATCTCCCTAGCACGTTCACACCACCAAGCTATGCGGTCCAGTTGAAGACTTTTGCGCAACTCTCGACCAAGGTATTGGCGTTCTTCACTGTGTCTGGAATCCGATGGGAACAAGCGGCGTCTGTCCATCGCCGACAAGGAGTCGGCGGACATCCAATGCTTCGGTGGGTGACGGGTAACTCCACAAGTGTCGATACTGGCGGAAACTAAAGCATCTTTGATATGCGCCCACTGCGAATCGAGATCACCATAAATTGGTGGTTCGGTGTTGCTCCTCCCAACCCTGAGACCCCATGACCGGTTTCGTCCTCCTTTGGACTCATCAGATGGAGATAACCTGAGCTGGGGTGGACCTCGAGGTATAGTGTTCAAAGGTTGACGCCCTGACCACTATGGCCCCTAGGTCCTCGAGCAAAGGAGGACGAGACCGGTTATGGGGTCTCAGGGTTGGGAGGAGCAACACCGAACCACCAATTCGGTTCCGGTCCTTGTGATCGTAATGATCGAGGTCCACTTAGGACCGAGGTCTGAATAGAGATTGCGAGTCGCAATCCAACCACACAGCGAGTACACCAAATGCCACTTGGAACACTTTACCGCTGTGCCAAATGTTGCTCGAGGACCTAGGGGCCATAGTGGTCAGGGCGTCAACCTTTGAACACTATACCTCGAGGTCCACCCCAGCTCGGGTATCTCCATCTGATGAGTCCAAAGGAGGACGAAACCGGTCATGGGGTCTCAGGGTTGGGAGGAGCAACACCGAATCACCAATTCGGTTACGGTCCTTGTGATCGTAATGATCGAGGTCCACTTAGGACCGAGGTCTGAATAGAGATTGCGAGTCGCAATCCAACCACACAGCGAGTACACCAAATGCCACTTGGATCACCGTAAATTGTTGAGCCACGCAAGGTTGACAGTGAGGCTTGGTACATGGTTAAAGTCGCAGAGTTTTGTAGATTCGCGACGTCCGGTCGGTAGTGGGCGTGCTTAGGTGATCCTCCGAAACGCATGCAAATCTTAGCATGAACCAATGCGTGATCGGAGTCTAGAAAAGTTAACCAGTACGATGGGCAGTCCGTTACGCTTCCGCGCCATCTGTAGCTGATTGCTATGTGGTCAAGCTGGGAGCGCTCTTGCGTTTGTCTGATCGACTGCCACCGAGACCAAAACTACCCCCAAGGTGATGCTCGCTTGGTGGAAGGCGGCCAACCCGTGCGTTAAAGTCCCCGCGGCAAGTGTGACTATATCAGTCCTTTTGGAGGAACTCAGAAGTTCATGTAGTTGTTGGTAAAAGCTATCTTTAACCGCATCCGGGCTGCAGTCTGTAGAGGCTTAGGCGGAGACGACAAACAAGGCGCGCTCAACGTCTCGACGCCTACTTACGTTACATAAACCTCGTAGTCTGACTGCACATAGCCGACTGTTGACTGGAATCCAGTCAAGCAGAGCTGATTCAGCCCTGGCACTCAGTACAACCCCAACGCCAGCTTGACCAGTGGCGGCAACTTCTGGGTCTCCGGAAAGCCGCAAGTATTATTTGGCATCAGAGTTTACCGGAGAGGCCATTCTGATGACGGCGCTAGAGTCTTGTAACCTGGTTTCCAAAAGGCAACAGATGTCTACCGAAAGCGTTTCAAGGGTACGGGCCAGACATGGTTGTCGTCCGATCTGCATCAAAGTTCGAACATTAAACGCTGCGAGGATGAGTGGAGAACCAGGTCGAAGAAGAGCTGGAGCTTCGGTGGAGTGAGAGGCGGTTGCGATCGCAGGACATTGAAAACCGGGAGTTTGGCTGTTACTTCCATTAGTTGCGAGACGTGGGTCGTTTGTGACGGTGACCGTAGAAGACATAAGAGTACATGTGGGTGAAGTACGGGAGGAGGGGTAATCTGTGAGTAGAGGTTGAGCGGTTGAGTTAGGACAGAAGAGCGGCATAGCAGTAGTAGTAGTAAGCGGTGTAGTCCATGATTCGTCAGTGGGCGTGATACTACTCGGTTGCCCAGGCCGAAGTAGAGGGTTGTCTTAGGGGGCCCTACCCCGAGCCTTCGATCAAAGATCTTATCTACATGGCAGCAGGGCGATGTGAGGGCGTCGCAACCCGTTGGGAGCCAGTGACCAAATAGATGGCTCATGCACCTTTCGGTCCGTGATGGACCAGGAGCCCAACGCACCCTTAAAGTACAATACCTCTCAGGGAGGGGCAAGGGGCAGTAACTTTATTTGGTGGCGAGTCACATCCGCCACGTCGCGGTGTTGTTAAACAGACATTTGTGGCTTTTTATAGAGAGAACGCTTGCCAGGCGAAAACCCACCGCGTCCCGGAACACTGCTGCCGAACCATTCGCTGGAATGGGAAAAACCCGAACCACCCAGCTGGCACCACGAGGAGGTTGTTCGGCGAGCCAGTCCCCCGTAGCTCAGTGGTCTCAATTTATCCCTCCAAGGTTTCCGGTCCTGATTCAATTCATCCGAAGCTGTTGCATGAATTGGCCACTGAACTGAGTGCTCCTCTCACACGCGTTTTTTTAATATCGCTTGACAGCTGCATCCTACCTTCGGAATGGAAGGAGGCAATCATCTGTCCAATTTTTAAGGGCAGTGACAGCGCTCTGCCCGCGAACTACCGGCCTGTCAGTTCGTCGAACGTAGTAGTCAAGTTGTTTGAAAAGCCGATAAGGGATTCAGTGGAGAGCCACCTGCATAGATTCAACCTTCTCAGTGTTGCGCAACATGGATTCCGCAAGGGATTTTCATGTCAGACTAATTTACTTGTAGTTAATGAAAGCTGGGCCGAAGCGGTAGACAGTGGCCACGTTGTAGATGTGCTATTCATGGAAGCTTTTGACACTGTTCCTCATAGAAAGCAAACCCATTATTGGGTTTGCTTTCTACCAGCTACTGCTACTTTACTGCTATCAATCCCGCACTGAAGATGCCACCTCGAATGGTGGCGAAACGTTTGCAACCAAGTTGCCCAGCTCGGAGAACTCCACAACAACTGAACTGTTCCTCATCTTCGTCTCTCACTAAAGTTGTGATCTTACTGGATATCTGGTCGCGCCCTTCAATAGGTGTCTGCCTTTCTTGTGGGGAGGGAACAGTGTGTACGGGTGGGGCGTAACCTTTCGTTCAGACAAGCTGTCCTTAGTGGCGTCCTGCAGGGCTCGGTATTGAGGCCATTGTTGTTCGCGATCTATGTAAATGACTTGCCAGAAGAGCTAGGGGTGTCATCACTAATGTTTGCTAACGAAAAGCTCTGGAATATTGTGGATATCCCGGGGGGTCCTGAGACGATTCAGCGTACCTTGGATAGGCTCTGGGAATGGTCTACCTTGTGGTTGTGGCCCATAAATAGGGTCAATTGCTCTGTTCTCCGAATCGGAGCTGCAAATCATCATTATACACATCAGCTAAAGTTAGGAAAACATCTCCGCTGTTGTGCCGCAATACATGAAGGAAATACATACATACATACATACATATAATACAATACACAAAGGAAAGATAGATACAAGAGTTGCATGCCAGCTGAGCTACCAGCAAAGGATAGGCATTGTTCCGGTAAGCTTCCAGCCAGCTACTAAGCACAAAGAAAAATAATTATTATGTTTTACCCTACGAAATGAGATCGTAGATGAAGGAGGAGGCTAAGAGAAATGGGGAGGGACAAAGAAACTCACAGCACAAACGCCACTGAGGTCGGCTCCTTGCCATATCAGCAAGTGTATCCAGCCAAACCAGGGAGCCGTGACGCTCCAACCGAGGCTAGCTCCGAAGTGAGGGACTTCATTCCCCTGGACCAAGTCGTCGCTTGGCCACCTCTTCTCTTCTTCCACCCACATCCCCGGTGAGCAGACAACGCACGTCGAGGGAGTCGGTGGGCTGACATGCGTAAAACGTGGCCAAGCCATCGGAGCCTGGTGCGGGAAATAACGGTGCTGAGCGGTTCAGATCATTTTCCTGGGCCGTAAACAATGCGTCGAACACGCTCGTTACTCACGCGGTGTTCCCACCAGATGTGAGCCAAACTGCGAAGGCACCGATGGTCGAACGTAACTAGCCTCTTCATGTCCGCCGACCGTAGGGGCCAGGTTTCGCAACCGTACAGTAAGGTCGAACGTACCGCTGCATTGTACACTCTACCCTTCAGGGCGAGAGTGATGTCGCGCCGACGCCATAGGTGGCGAAGGTTAGCAAAAGCACTTCGAGCTTTCGCTATACGGTTCGTGAGCTCGTCTTCGATCCCAAGGGCGCTGATACAACTTCCCAGGTAGTTGAATTTCTGAACGACTTCTAGCTGATCCCCACCAAGGGTCAGCGTAAGAGGCGATCCCTGCCAAGCTTGGAGGAGTGCTTTGCACTTCGATGGTGCAAAGCAAAGCTTGAAGCGGCTGACAGCCAGTGCTAGTCTACCCAGCGCGGCTTGGCACGTCTCGGAGCTGTCACAGATGAGGGCAATATCGTCTGCATACTCCAAGTCAAGAAGTCATTCTCCTGGGAGTAGCTCCACACCTTCCAAGTCATGTCTTGTAAATGCAAACTCCGTGGCTTCGTCAATAGCGAAGTTGAAGAAGAAAGATGACAGCGGGCATCCTTGTCTCACACCGCTGGAGATATTAAAGGGTGGCGACAGCTTGCCGTAAGCCCTCACTCTGCCCGTGCTACACGCACATAATGCTTGGATAATATTTGCATATTTCTCGGGCACACCTTTCCTGAGTAAACAATTCCAAAGGGCACATCGATCAACCGAATCGAAGGCACCTTTGATGTCGAGGAATACGACTAGGGTGGGCCGCCAATATGTGTGGCGGTGCCCTAACAACCGACACAAGGTGAAGATGTGGTCGATGCAGCCACGACCACTTCGAAACCCGGCTTGCTCCTCACGAATCTGGCTTTCACGAGTGCCAGTCAGTCTGTGAAGAATTATGGAGGCTAGTAATTTGAAGGCGATGGAGATCAGACTGATTCCTCTATGGTTGCCGCATTCCGAGCGCGAGCCGCCTTTTAAGGTGGGAACAATAACGGAGCGGCCCCACTCGCTTGGGACAGTCTCTTGCTCCCACAGTTTCACTAGTAATTCATGTAAAGCATCAATAAGAGCAGAGCCTCCGAATTTGAAGAGGGCTGGAGGAAGATCATCTGGTCCCGCGGCTTAACATTCCGATCTCACGTTCGACTTCTGAGCGAGAGGGTGGATCCAAAGGGACAGCCCACGGAGCAGGGCGATCAGTGATTGACGAATTGAACAATGCTAGCCGATTAAATTGCTTTTCAAAATGCTCAGCCCAACGCTCCAAACGTTTTGACAAAAAATTGTGGATAGGCTGTCCACTCTCATCACAAATTGTTTCACTAACACCAGGTCTCCTGCTGCCCGTTTCCCGTATCAGACGGAATAACTTACGATGGTTGCCAAGGGCAGCGGCCACTTCCATCTCTGACGCACGATGAGACCACCAAGATTCGCCGTCTCTCTTCAGGCTAGCGCGGAGTTTTGCCCGGAGCTCTTTGCGAGTTTCGTTGTGCTCGCTTCCAGCCGGAATATGCCGGCGAGCGTCGATAAGTTCCAGAGACCGAGAAGAGACCCAATGTCCATGTGGGCTTTTAGACATACCACATGAAGATTTTCCCGCTGCTAGTAAGGTCTGGCGAATATGTGACCAGTGACCATCAATTGTCTCCAGTGAGCGATTACTCAACTCGCATGTCAGCGTACTTCGATACGCATTCAGAACAGCTGGCTTTGTCAGTTGGCTGATGTCAATGCGCTCACAGCGTTGTCGTGGGCGTCCGCCAAAGCGCATCCGCATGTCAGCACATACAAGTGCATGATCGGTGTCCACACGTGTGCTCCAGATCGAGCGACAATTCTGGATGCAGCCTCTCCAGCGGTAACTAATAGCAATGTGATCGATCTGCGTCCAAGGCTGGTTCGAGGCTGGTGGGCGCCAAGTCACCATCCGGCGGGTGCTGTGTCGGAAATTAGTGCTCGCAAGAAATAAGCGAGCATCTTCACACAAATGAAGTAACTGCTCACCGTTATCATTACGGGAGCCTACACCGTGCTGACCGCCCAGATGCATTTCATCAGTGGAAAACTTTCCAACTTGTGCGTTCATATCCCCCGCCAGCACAACAGTGTCCGTGCTTCTTCTGTGGCGAAGGAGCTGAGTCAGTTGGCGGTAGAAGTCGTTCTTTACCGAATCATCGCTACAGTTTGTGGGCGCGTAGGCAGCGATGATGAATAGACACCTATTAGTCCCGCGCGACTTCGAAGCTTTAAACGAGCCAGCCAATCGGACCGCACACATCCGGCTACTGATTGGAATCCAATCAACCAGAGCAGCTTCAGCCCGTGGACTCAGGGCAATGCCAACACCAGCTTGGCCGGTGCTCGAAGCTGCATCGTCACCGGATAGGCGCAATGAGAAAATACTGTTTCCGTCACCTGAAGGGGATCGCAAAGTGAGCACAGAGCTCGAGTCGTGCAGGCTGGTCTCCGATCAGCAGCAGACATCGATTGAGAGGGTCTCTATTGTTCGGGCAAGTGCTGCCTGTTGACCGATCTGTAGTAGTGTGCGAACATTAAGGCATGCCAGTCTGAAGGAGCTGCAAATCCTCCCACCCGATATGTTGTCGGCGGTTGTGAACTCCCTCTTGTCACTCAGCAGATTGATTTAGGAGTCGTGCACTCATCAGCGCTCCATTCTGGCGAAAATTGGAAGTAGGCTGCTTGTCGGGGTTTTCGTATGATGTGGTTTATCCGCCGCTGTTTCGGAATCCTAACGGCCAATTTCTTCGTGAAGCTATTCTCGGCATTCGTCCGACCCCACCTGAACTATCGTATCCAGTCTTGTCCACCATGTCTTAACCGAGACAAAATGGACTTGGTGAGATTGTTACGAGTGGGCACTCGGTTAGTGCAGGGTCTACGGGGACAGACGTATCCTGAACGGTTGCACAGTTTGGGGATGTACTCAATGCTCTACCGAAGGATAAGAGGGGACCTGACTCTCACTTATCGGCTGGTGGTCGAGTGGTCTGCACGTTTGCATTGCAACCATAAGGTCACCGGTTTGAATCCGCGTAGAGGTGGGCGTTCTCGCGTCCATCAGCACATATTGTCGCCGAAAAGTGGTTTGATGATATTACCGACACTACTGTAGTGTATTTTAAAGTACAAACTACTATGCATACCGCCTTGACCGGACGCAACCTCTTTGATAAAACGAACCACTAAACTATAGCCCTACGTATCGTTACAAAATGTCTCAATAATTATGTACTCTCAAGAGCAACCAGTCTTGTACTGTCGGTCGATTCCAAACGTATTTCGAGATGTTATCCACACAGTTTGTGAATAACACAAAGAGGGTTAGTGTAGTCTCTACTGTGGCCAATAACTTTCTGACTGCCATTGCTTCTAGCTTCTCCGAGACCATCGATCCACCGAAACCTTGTATTTATGAGCAATTTGGAGCTAATGACTGACTAACCTCGATTATTATCGCAAAAGCCTTGTGTCCCTTTTGAGGCTTGGAGTGGCTTTTGACTACCACAAGTCCGAAGGTTACTTTGTTACTCCATTTAGGGTTAAAGAGGGTCGACGTCCCGACCAAATGCCTTGTTTAGCTCAATCGGTGCTATTTCCCACCGTTTGTTCCCCGTTGGCTGCCTTGACATAAAAGTCAGGGAGATTCACGGCCTTTCATAAGCGATAACGGCATCGCTACGGACTGGGTGATACGTCGAAAATACTTCCTCGATGTCGAAGCTTGTTGCTCAGAGGAAGGATCACCTGTCTGTCTTTCCAAGCTTTACTGCCATTCACTGAAGCCTTTCTTAGACCACTGCATCTGATTAATCGGACACATTTTGTTTAGTAAGCTGTAGGCTTCATTGCGATTTAAAACGCAGAATGGGTGCCTTCAGACTGGCAGCTGTTGTGCCCATCCTCAAAAAGGGTCAACGGACTTTGTGCTGAAATCATCAAGAGCCTGCCTTCAAACTTCTAGTGCCTACCATTCTTCGTTGACTTACTGGTCCCCGTGAATGCCATGCCGGCATCCGCTCTAGTCGTGGTTGCACCGACCACATATTTACTCTTCCTCAAGTGTTATAGCGTCAAATGTTAAAGCTGCCTTCGACTCTGTTGATCGAGCTAGCTTGTGGCACTGTCTATACACCAACGGATTACTTGGAAAACTCTCTCATTCTGAAGTCTCTTTACTGTGACTCTCGAGGCCGTGTAAGAGTCTACACGGCCGGTGGTCTAGTGGTCTGCATGCCTGGCTTGCAATAATGTCACCGGTTCGAATCCGCCTAGGGGCGGGCTTCTTCGCTGTATACTTAGCCTACGCACAGAGTATTGCTCACATCTAGTGGGAACACCGAGTAAGCAATGCTCTGACAAGCCGGATGGTTTTTGTAAGAAGCATTCTGATCCTACACTTTAGTGTTTGCTGAATCTTAATAACTTACGTTGGCTAGGCCAAGTCCTTTGTGTGCCCGTTCACCGGCTTACTCGGCGTACATCATACGCCGTGGCTGCACCAATTTGGGCGAAACCGCATGGGGACCGGTCCCTGAAGTGTCATAGGGGCATGACGAAATTGACTGAGAGACTTGATCAGGGTCATGCATGTTGCTTTCGTGTATGAAGACTCTGGCATAGTCCACATTAGTGATTGGAGACTTAACCAGTCATGGCGTAGTTGCGCAATCAGCGGTGTTCCTGCATTCGTTACTTTGCATCCGACTGTTAGTTATTTCATTCTGATTAGTTTAACCTAGCTCCTTCTTGATTCCATTTTCTTTACATTCTATATGCGTTCAACCTCATTTTCTTACCCTTGTTATTTGCTGACGACATGAGCCACGGCAGCTGGATCCACCGCAGTTCGGTACCCGGATCATAGCTGTTTATTGTTTGTTGTTGATCAACTACAATCCGAGCACCGAGGTGTGGTGCATCAGTTGCCACGACTCACATCGCACGAATAACAATAAATAACAACGGCAAGGAAACTAGAATGTAAAGACCATGGAAACAAGTAGGAACTGCGTTAAACTAATTAGAATGGAGCGAAAATTAACAACCAGATACAATAAAACGTATGCATGAACGCCACTGACTGCGTGACTGCGCCATGTTTGATACTGTGTCTAACCATTGGTGTGAGCCATTCCCAAGCCCCCATCCAAGACGACGGCACGCACCAGCCTAAGTTTCTTAGTTAATTTCTTCATGCCACTAAGCCACGTCATGGAGTGGTCACTTTGCGGCTTAACTTAACTTGGTGCATCCACGGCGTGTTATGTACGCCGAGGAAGCCGAACAACGTCATACGGAGGACAGGGCCCAGCCAACTTAAGCGACTTAGATTCAACGAACACTCCATTGACAGACTGACGGACCTCAGCATTGCTCAGTCTGTGTTCCCACCAGACATAAACAATACTCCGCAAGCACCGGTGGTCAAACACGGCCAAGTGTTTAGTGTCTTCATCGCGAACTGGCCAGGTCTCTGATCCACACAGTAAGATTGGTCTTACCGCAGCGTTATACACCATCTTGTTCACTGACAGGCTGATATCCCCTCGTCTCCATAGATGTTTGATTTTCCGGAAAGCCACACGAGCTTCGCTGATGCGCGAAGTAACTTCCTCAGTGCTGGGACCACCAAAGGTGACGCAGATTCCAAGTTATGTGAACCAATCCACCACTTCCACTGCTTGTTCGGTGATAGCTAAAACCGGCGTTGTGTCCATCCTCTCTTGCTGCAGTACTTTACACTTTGAGGGTGCAAAGCACATGCCGAGGCGTGCGGCACTGTGTCAGTTTATCCAGCAGTGTTTGCATGGTTACTGCGTCGGACCCAAGGAGAGTTATGTCGTCCGCATACTTCAGGTTTGCCGGTCGATCACCTAATAGAACTTTCACTCCGGTAAAGTTTGAAAGAACGTTCACTCATGATCATTGAGATAACAAAGTTGAAGGGTAAAATAGATATAGGACAACCCTGGCGAACCCCACTTCTCGCGGGGAAGTCAGGAGACGGTTTCCTGTAGGCTCTTGGTCTCGGGAATCTAGGTAGACTTAAGAATTGTAAGAAATTTAGCTGACACTCTTCATGAATAATTAATGCCACAAGCTGGCGTGGTCAACAGTTTGATGGCAGCTTTCAAGTCATGGAAAACCACCATTGTCGGTCATCTGTGTGTCTCTGCTCTAACACTTGACGAAGAGTGAATATGCGGTCGATACAACCACGACCAGGGCGGGAGCCAGCCTGGCTTTCGGTGATTCGGTTCTCATGGGGACCAGTATATCGTCGGAGAGTAATACCCGTGAGGAGTATGGATGCAATGGAAACAAGGCTGATACCTCGATGATTCTATCACAAAGTTCGCCGACGCTTCTTGAAGATGGACACAACAGTTGACAGTCAGCAGTCTGAAAGTACCTCTACACTGTTCCAAATCGTGTTAAACAGAGTTACGAGTCCAGTTAGCAAAGGGTCACCACCATCTTTCAACAAAGATGGAAGGTCATCGGGTCCAGGAGCCTTATTTCCTTTCATCACGGAAAGCTCATGTCATCCTAGCTGTTTAACCGAACTGAACTGAGCTGAAGCTGTTGGCGCCCATATGCCGAGTGTTTTCTTTAGGTTTTCAGGTTTTGCCTTTGATCTTTCTTCTTTCCTATATTTTTCACTACTGAGACCGTTGTGCTCGTATGACAGCCTGGTATCACCACCAAGTATTGGTATACACCTGTTTATGATGTCTGATATCGCCATATTTTCCGTCTCGCTTGCCCATGCCATCAACCAGCGTACTCAATTGTTCCTGATACTTCCAACCAGTAACTTTCTAGGGATGGTTCGATGACCGTGAAATGGACTACTTGGTGCATGTTGTTGCGTTGGTTAGTCTATTAGATTGTTCACGGATCCACTTACCATTAAAATAAATCAATCTACGTGACTTTCAGTGCCTTCATGACTCAGTGGACGCGGCTCTAATCGACGTTCCACCAATTTTTCGTTGATCGACGAATTGTGAGACTGTGAATTCAGGTCGTGAGGGCGGAACCCTGATGTCTTGGAGGTAAATGTTGAGTCTGTACGCGGTAGGGCATGATAAGAGTATTTGTCAGTTTTTGACAACTGCAGTCTGCTTAGGATTACTCGTGTACGGTTGCAACATCATGCAAGCAATACAGAAGTCCGTGACCGAGTACTTTTAACTCAATTTTTTTGCTTTCTAAGTATCATTAGGACCACTCATAAAATGTTTAATACTCAGTGGTCAGATAATGTCATCCCGGATCCTTCTTCACTTGGGTCCGAGGAGGGGCTGATTGCCATACATCCCTAGGCAAAGTCATGGGAGACAACAATCTGTGGGTTGTAAGCTCAGTGCTTTCGGTGTAGAGCACGAGTGCTACTCCTTATCACTGATTGTGGGAAAACACTACTCTTGCTCACTGGTCTGCTGCCGCCACTTCAAGCTAAGTGGCTCTTGGTCAAGACGAGTGCAAACTCGCCAACACCTACTCACGGTCGACTGTAGTTGCGAGTTCATCTGTATTCTAACGTTGTGTGTGATCGCCCTCAGCCAGATAACGACGGGGTCGGCCAGTGGCCGAGTGGTTTGCACGCCTGGCTTGCATTCACCAGATCACCGGTTCGAATCCGCATAGCGGCTGACTTCCTCGCGGTATACTCAGCCCACGCGCGACTGGTGGTGGTCGCGTGGCAGCAAACAGCCGTTACGGCGTACAGCTGACGATTTTTTAAAATAGCAACGGGACTCTGTGGGTATGCTCTCAATATTGGCTTGCTCCCCATCGCTCAGTAGATCAGATGATTAAAACAGAGGCTGTAGAATGGGTCTCCTGATCAACCCCCATCTAACCAGCCTCTTTGAGAGTCAGGTTACTTTCCCAAAATTTAGCGGTTAGGACCTCTATTTTGTGATGATAACCGCATAGTATTATCCCTTCACGATGCATCATCCTCAACAAATTTTCCTTTTCATTACCTTTTCACCATTTTTATCCATCGCGACGAGACTGGAGCTTAACGTGGTGCGATGGTTTACCTGCCCCAACTATACATTGATCCATCTTGGGTGGTGATTTTTGCACTTTCGGAGCCAACTTATACCATATTAGTCAATGGTTAGAGGCCAGGATAACTCAGTATCCTGTCCATCCAGGTTGGGTGTTGCAGTGAGAGTGGATCCTTACTCCTTGAAATAGATTCGGTGGTCTAGTGCAAAACCACGGTGCCCTGCGTTCAGGCTTTTGAGCCAATAGCTTTGGTTAAAAACCCCGATCGTTCTCCTATCTATGACTGGGTAATCCGACACTACCCTGCCCACGCAATACAATGACGAATCCTACAATTTCCTGATAATCAACGGTGCCCTCTCTGCTGCATTGAACAGAGTAGACAGAGTGTGGATGCTATCGATCATGCCTTCTCGTCTTATTTTCATTTTTCATACTTTTCGCCCTGTTTCAACTTCACCTTCATTCCCTCAGTTTTCAACCCTAATTCTCCCCCTCTCCTATCTTGCATCGATAGTCGTATTTCTTTTAGTCGCAACACATGCAATCACAAGGCGTTGCTCCGGTTCACTTGGACGTCAGTTCACCCATTTATATTTGGAGCCTTCGATCTTTTTCAACGTACACACTGTTGCAGATCAGTCACCAGGCAACACTTTCCTGAACACTAGAGCTCCTGTCGATCGATACATGCTGCTTATCTGAGACCTGCCTGCAAGATTCGAGCTCTGTGGTCACCCTACGATCTCACTTAAATCCGACACCGACGGTACTTTCTCATTGTGTATATCCGGAGATAATACAGCTTCCAATGCAATGGAAGATGAAATATTAAACATAACAGACTACAAAAGCTATTGAAAAACAACTTGCTGCCAAACATCATGTTAAACATCCGATCTGAGATGGTGGCTGAAGGAGGCAACTAAAGGGGATGGGTGGAGGCAAAGAAACTCCTAACACACCCCATTAAGGTTGGTTTTTCGCTATGTCAGTAAGGGTATCCAACCAAACGTGTTCATCGTCCTTCGCGCCCCAACCCGGCAGTTGGGAACTACCAACCGACGCTAAGTTCGGAGTGAGGATCTTCACTTCTCCGAACAAGTCATCGCTTGCTGTTTTCTTCCATCCACACCCCGGTCGCGCAAACAATGCACGACAAGGGAATCAATATGCTGGCATTCGCAACATGTTGCCAAGCCATTGGAGCCTGATTCGTGACATAACGGTGTTGAACAGTCACTCGCTTTTCCTTCACCAGATGCACGACGCCGACCACGCTGGCTGCTGCGAAGGCAGCGATGGTCTTGGGTAGCTCGCCTCTTTAAGCCTGTCGACTTCATGTGCCAGGTTTCGCAATCCTACAAGAAGATTGAACGGACGGCTACATTGGAATCTGTGCTCTCCTTGGGTCGAGTGATGTGATGCCGAAATCACAAGTGTCGAAGATTGCTTATACGAATCGTATGTTAACAGCTGGTGAGATTTCGTAAATATCTGCATTCCGAGTATCCAGAGAAAATGTTGTCTCTTCTTGCTACCTTAAGTTGTCGAGGGAAAATCTACACGAAATTGCTTGTACAATTCGTGATCTCATCTTCGATACCCCGAGCGCTACTACAGCTACCGAGACACTTGGATTTTTTGGCGACTTCTAGCTGATGATTGCCAAGGATCATCGTAGAGAAGGGTCCTTGTCAATCTTGGAGAACAACTGTATTTCGAGGGTACAAAGCATAACCCGAAACGACTGACAGCCATAGCTTCTTTATTCCGTGCAGCTTGGCACGTTTTGGAGCTGTCACAGATTATGGCAATATCGTCGACATACTCCAAGTCATGAGGTCCCTCACCAGAAAGCAGCTCCACACCTTGTAGGTCGTGTTCAACGGATGTGTAATTTGAAGATGTGCTCAATGCAATATCGATCTCAAGGAAATCTGACTTGTTCTTCTCGAGCCTGGCTTTTACGAGTTCCAGTCAATGGAGAACGACAGTGGCAAGTAACTGAGGCAAATAAAAGCCCACCGCTTTCTCTATGATTGCCACATTCCAAATGTCAGCGTCCTTTGGAAATCGTGATTAGAACAGAACGCCCCAGTCTGTTGGGATAGTCTCCCGCTCCGATTGCTTCACTAGTATCAATCACCCACAAGTTGGTTCGCCGAACTAAAAGAGTGCTGGAGAAATCTTAACTGCTCTTACAGCCTCATTTAATTTTAACAGTTCGTTCTCAAGTTTGACTTATGTGCATGAAGACATATCCTAGTGGATGGACCAGAGACAACGGCGATCAATGGCCGGTAGGGAAGCTGTTAACTATAGTTGATTACACTGCTTTTCAAAATGTTTGGTCCTACGCTGCAAGCGTTTTGACAAGTTGGCGTTTTCTTGTCCACTCTAGTTGCGTATAGACTCGCTAATACCAAGTCCCCTGCTGTCAGTTTCCCAAAATTAGACGGAATAACTTACAGTGCTTATCAGTGACAGCGGCTGTTTCGATCTCTGACGTACCATGAGACCACCGGTCTCTTTTCAGGCTAGCACACTTGCGCTGAGATCTCTGCGAGTCCTCTTGTGTTCGGTTCCAGCAGGAATTGGTCGGCGAGTATCCAGAACTTCCACAGACTGCGTAGAGACCCGGTGTCTAGGTTTACAATCAAAGTTGCCATATGCAGACATACCTGCAGCTAATAACGTTTGGCAAATATGCGAGTAGTAACCCTCAGCTTGGATCAGATGAGCCTTACTCAACTCGCATGCCAGCGCCGTTTGTTGTGTACTCAGAACATCTGGCTTCGCCAGTTGGCTGGTGTCCATGCGCTTGAAGCGTCCCACAAGCGTCTCTTGAAGTGACTTAGGAGATCAGCGCATACAATTACTTGGCCGAAGTCCATGATCGTGCTCTGAATGAAGCGACCGTTTTGGGCACAGCTTCTCTATCAGTAAGTGATGGCGATGTAATCGATTTGCATCCATGGCTAGTCCGAGGCTGTCTGGCGCCATGTCACTCTTTTGCGGGTGCTTTGTCGGGAGTTAGTGCGTACCAGAAATAGACGAGCATCCTCACACTGGGGTAGCAACCACTCACCGCTATCATTACGGAAGCCTACACCGTATTAGCCACCAAGATGCAGCTCACAGTCGACAGTTTTCCAACTTGAGTATTCAGATCACCAGACAGCTGTACAGTATCCGTACTGCTGCTGTGAGGAGGAAGCGCATTCCGTTGGTGATAGAACTCATCTTTCACCGAATCAGCGTTGCGGTTTGTGGGTGCGTAGGCAGCAATGCTAAACAGGCGCCGTTTGTCCCCAGCGACTTTGAAGCTGTGATCGATTCAGCCAATCTGATTGTACACATCCGGCTGTGGATTTGGATCCAATCAATTAGAGTAGCCTCGGCCGGGGGACTCAGAACAATAACCACATCAGTTTCGTCGAAACCAAGGCTACATTAACCACATATTTACATTACACCAATAGTTGGAACACCGCCGTATTTATTAGTGACGTACCGTGGTCGTGTTTCTCGAAACCAAAGGTGTCTTCGATTCGGTGGATCGATGTGTCCTTCTGGACTCTGTTCTTGAAAGGTGTGTCCGGTAAATATGTAAATGTCATCATAGTTCGGGGAGTGTAACGTTTTATGGCAAACTACTGCCCGACAGTGTGAGACAAGATCGCCATTGACCAAGCTAGAAAAACGGAGTTCGCTGGACACAACTTACAATCTTATCCTAGATGATGGATTTCTTTGCACCGATTTCTTGATGTCGATAGCTCGTAAACTTGCCAATCAGCACTGGACAACTTAACAGTGCCTGTCGATTGTTTCGGACTATACTTTGCACTCTTGAAATGCAAGGTTTTTTTCTAAGATTGACTGGGAACCACTCGTGTGCTGACCCTTGGCAGTGATCAGCCAAAAGTCAGGTCAGGTCAAACGGACGATAGAGGCTTCCGCCTAACGAGCATCCAGTTCTTGTGCCGGTAAGTGAAGCGGCCCCCGGCACTTCGACGTTGGATTGTCTCTTCTTGCTTCTGCAAAGGAATGAAGCAAGAACAAGAGCAATCTTTGCACTTTCATGTGTCAGCATCAAAATACACTACATATTCCAGTACAACTACAATATCTCTGGAAAAGGATAGACCAGAAATTCAAGTGCCTAGGCAATTATGTTTCTGCGGGATAGCATATGATGGCGCGTAAAAAATTAAAAAAGGCTCAATTTTTCTTCATCGCGACACAATAGCTGAAGTGTGTTGTTTGCCTTCAGCTAAGTTCTGTAATGACAATGCTGCGGCGACTCTACCTGTCATCACTGAACTCCATGGTTTTGTCTGTCTGTGTCTGTCTATGTCTATTTGAGACCGTTTACTAAACAACGATAACAACAATAACAACAACTACTGCTACTACTACTACTACTAATAATAATACTGCTACTATGCTATACTGTTATTATTAGTATTGCAACCTGGTTACTATATTATTACTGTACTATTACTATAACCCTACTTTTAGTATGCTATTACTATTGCTCTGTTATTACTATCACTATTACTGCTATACTACTACTTCCGCTACTGCTACTGCGGCTACCACTATTGCTCAGTTTTCCTCCCATACTTGATGCATAATATGATACCAGTCATTTCACTAAACCTCTTTTACTGCATTATGTCATGATTAGTATCTCGATTTTTCATACCTTTTTATCGCGACAGAATAACTTATGGCCGGTCTTTGACCTTAAGGATCACCAATCTGCCTTGTATTCCTGTGTTCGCGGTTTTGAGGCTGCGTGCGGGACCGGGCGACAGATGCAGTATTGACCCACGCGCGATTGTTGGTGATTGCACGTCAGCGAAGCATCGGTGCTACGTACCGGCGTACTGCTGATGCCTTTAACTGATGTGTTTCTCACGTTTAGCTAACGTATAGTTAATAGGATATTGATCTGGGAATTAGTTGTTTACTTTTAAGTAATTCATTAAGTGGAGCAAGAAAGTCAGGGTTTTATAGGCGCTTGATGGCATTGCTTTAAAAGAATAGGTTATGGTTAGAAGTCATAATCAGAGCACTGCCACATTTATCGGTGACTCAACTTAGGCCATTGATTAAAAGTGGCCTCCGATTCGGTAGATTAATGTGTCATTTTGGACGGTTTAGTAAAATGTACTCGAAAGCCACATGAATAGTATAAGGGTAGTGCACGTTCGCAGTTCGGGCAGAGTGAGCGCTTATGGCAAATGGTCGCTGCCTTTCATTCTTTTAGCGATGTGAAACGAGAATGCCAACTGTCATCTTTCTTTTCAACCTCGCTATTGGCGAATTCTTAGGAACTGGGTTCCTTGTGGTCGACTTACATGCGGTGAAGTCGTTTCCTTGTGGTCGACTTTTATGCTTTGAGTGTACTGATGACATCATCCTAATCTGCGTAAGCTTTCAAACCTACCAGGCGGCACTGAAGTGATCCACATTGACTGTCAGTCGTTTGCACCCTTAAAATTTGAAGCTTCTTAAGGATTAGAAAGACGCGATCTCTACGCTGATGCGTTTTGGGAATCAGCTGGAAATCGTTTAGCATTTCAACACTCACAGTCTGTGTG
>CALYDF020000177.1:0-40892 GCA_944474145.2 Dicrocoelium dendriticum
TTGTTTGTCTGCCGTTGTGGAACAGGGGATCTATGTAAATACATTATTCCGGGTAAGTAACTTGTGGTACTGTGAGTACGAAGTGAGCTTAACCCATTTGTTTAGACCCCGTAAAAGTGGCGTCTAAAGAATAGCGGCAAGTGCTTCTTTTGGAACGATGGGTGGGTTCTCCATCTCTCCTAGCAGGGATCGTGTTTAATCCAGCTGGCTATTGAGAATAGGTCGGCTGGTCCCAGCGGATAACCCTTCTTATTTTAGCCAATGTAAGTAGAAATCGCGAGAAAACGCGGCACCAGACAAGAGGCAGCCAGACAAACAGACAATAATGAATCAAGAATCACTATCGAAAGATTGATGGCGCGCAACGCTGCCGATAATACATTAAAACCTATGCAATTTTGCTTAGTATACATGATTGGCAAGCACGTTCTTTACATCACGTCGCTACTGTGGTTTAGACTGCAACTACTACGCAGGAAGAAGGCGCTGCCGGCGCAACGTCACGACACCGTGATAACAAAGTGTGTTTACAAAACTGCGCGGATAATACGATCGCTGGAGAAACAGATAAACTAATGTTGATGACAGCAGTCCGAACTCGAGAGGCATCTTAGGTGCAACTAGGGCCAACTAGGTTGAGACCGAATGCTAGGGCGACAGTACGTAAAGCAACGTTCCAAGAGGAAAAATTTCAAGGAAGCGGCTAGGAGCGGAGGAATGTGGACGGAGGTGTGAAGAGTAATTTGTGAGAAAAAGTACGCTAAAGCGCTCATAATTCCATAGCCCAAAAACCTACAGCATCTAGAGAAACGGGTCACAGAGGACCAAAGCGGCCTTGCACTGGGAGTCTTTATCTCACGTACGGTCACACTAATAGGCAATTGCAAACACAAGGTAAAGAGCAGAGGCATTTGAAGAGATAACGTGAGCACACTAATGAAAGTAATAGTCAAGAAACATTTAGCAATGCTCTGGATGCCGCCAGTAAGCAAGAGCGCGGTCGGCGTGGAGGGGACCATGCGCACGAGGAAAACTCGGTTCGGCGTACTGAGTGTAAGCGGTGGGAATAAAAGTGCAGCGCAATAACAGAGAAGACCATGGATAAGAAGAAAATAAAAGCAACAAGGGTCTAGACGTAAGTGGAAGAGAACGAAGTCGCGGTCAGGCCTTGGTCGGAATTGGCAGGGAAATCTGGGGGTAGTAGGGGACGAAAACGTTCAGCTAAGAATAGTTTAATCGGCGCACTGGGATTAAGGATTACGATTGTAGTGAGAAAACTGTGGGGAGGGTCAGCTGAAATAGACTGTTAAATATCAAAACGTCTATATTATACAGGAGAGATTGGGCCAGGCAAGCCTCTCAAAGTGAGGGAGACCAATCAGACGACGCTTTATTAGTCGGTGAATTGAGATTGAGTCGTACAGATGAAATGGAAAGATAATAGACAGGATCAACAGTAAAGAGTAGGAACGAGAGGGAAGATGTTGTTTTGACATTGGTTGAGCACGTTCAACAGATGCTTGAGGTAATAAACAAAACATTGGGTCTGCAGAGTCTAAAGCGTTGACATCCCGGTGGACTGGAAGAGATCACAGAGAAGCAGACTAGTCAGTTGAGGCTAGGTTAAAGAAGAGCCCTGAGATTTGGCTGCCGGAGTAAATAATTGAAAGCAAAGAGCGCAGCAAGGTGGTGACAGTAAGGATGAAAAAGATTTACTGCTAAAGCTTGAAGAAGCCAACGATGCTCTCGTGCGAAGAAGTATGAATCGTTCAATTCTGAACAATTGCCGGTAATATCGCAGGAGTCTGAGAAACTTCGGTGAACAGGAGACCAATCAGGCGAGATTGGATTAGTCGACCCACTGAGATTAAGTCGTGCGGTTAATGTAGGAAGACAAATAAAGGGTCAACTGAGATGGACAGGTTTAGGATGAAGAGGCTATATGTATATGGGGTATGCCACTGCAAGTCAGGTAGGCTCGCAATGTGAGAGAAAATGGGTGTTGGTTATGCAGAGCCTGTAACGTTTACATTTCGTTAAGCTGGAGGCAGTCAGAAGGAGAATAATTAGAGCTCGCTCTCCGGTTGAGGAACAAATAAAGACAGAGCGCACGATGCAGAAGGGACAGATTTGAGAAAGAAAAGGATTACGACTCAAAAATGTGAAAGTTAACGTGGCTCTCGTGGTAATGGTAACAGAGCGTTCAGTCCTCCGAGCAGTCTGGCAACATAACAAGAGTCGGAGAGAAGGCGACCGATCAGCCGGGGCTAGGTTAGTCGGCGCATTTAGCTTGGGTCGTGCAGTTAACTAGGGAAGATAAATGGAGTCAACAGGATTGGATAGGACAGAAATAGAAGTGGCTATATTAACATAGGGTGAACAAGTACAGCAGGCTGTCTAGGTGAGGGTGACATTGTGGTTAACCTACAGAGCTCAGTCTGTTAATCTCCCGATATTCTGGAAGAAGTCACAGAATCAGACTGCAAGGATAGGACTAGGCTAGGGCAGAGCCCTGAAATTCGGTTGTCAGATTATAGTGGACTGGAAAACAAAGACCGCAGCAAGGAAACGACAGAATCGAGATGGAAAAGGTTTACTGCTGTGATGTGAAGAAGCCAACGAGGCTTTCATGTGAAGGTTTATTGAGCATTCAGTTTTCCGAACAATAGCCGGTAACGTCAAATTAGACTGAGAAAATTCGGTGAGCAGCAGCCGCTCACACAAGGATGGATTAGTCGACGCACTAACATTGAGGTGTACGGCTAATTTTGGAGGACAAATGGAGTGGGTCAAGAACTTGACAGGTTAAAGTCGGAAGTGTAGATATTATTGAAGAGTGATCAAGTCCAGCTAGCTCTCAACCTGTGGGAGAGTTAGCTCTGATTCTAACGTGTGTAGACCGTGTATATCTCTGTAGTTTGGAAGAAGATAAAGGAAAGCATACTGATCAAATAGGATTAGGTTAAAGCAGAGCATTGCAAGTTGGTTGTCCGATTGAAGAAGGATTGAAAGTAGAGGGTTAGGTCTTTAGTACAATGACCGATAATGTCACAGTAGTCGGAGAGCAAGAGACAAAGCAAACGAAACTGGGCTAGTCGGCGCACTGAGACTGGGTCGCATAGTTTTGATTGGAAGACAGCTGGTGTGGGGCAGGAACTGAACAGTTGGGAGAGGAAAGTAGCTATATTAATAAAGGGCGAACCAGTCCAGCAGGCTGCCAAGGTGAGGAAGACATGACTTTGCGTCTACAGATTCTAGACTACTTATATCTCGGTGGTCTCGAAGGAGTCGAGGAGAAGCAAACTGGTCAGTTTAGACTAGGGCAGGGCACCGTGAGCTCGCTCCAGCTGAGGGAGAAATAGAGACAAAGCTAGATAAGGGAAGGACAGAATCGAGCTAGAAAAGGTATATAGCCAATGGATGGGAAAGTCAACGTGGCTCAACAGGTAATGAGGAGAGAGCGTTAGGTCTTCCGACCAATGGGCACTCGCGTCACCTTTGTGGGAGGGCAAGAGAAGACTTAGACGAGGCTGGATTAGTCTGCGCATTGTGATTGAGTCTTATAGTTCATTTGGGAGGATAAATGGAGTGAGTCTGTAGGATTAGACTGGTCAGAGGTAGAAGTGGTTATATTAACATAAGGCGAACAAGCTCAGCAGGCTGTTGAGGTGAGGGAGACACGGCTTTGAATCGACGGAGCCTAGACCGTTAACATCCCGGTAGCTTGGTAGAAGTTCTAGAGAACTTGACTGATCAGATGTGGTTAAATTAGGGCAGGGCACAGAGAGCTGGCCGTCCGACTGAAGAAGGATTAAATGTGCAGGTTAGAGATGGAAGTGTGTATATTAATAATGGGTGAACAAGTCTGGCAGGCTGTCAAAGTAATGGAGACATATCTTTGAGTCTACAGAGCCTAGACCGTTTACATCTTGCTGGTCTGGAACAGGCCAAAGAAGCAGACCGGTCAGATGAGATTAGGTTGTTGCAGGTTACTGAGAGTAGGCAGTCCGGTTAAAGAAGAAATGAAAGCGGAGAGCTCCATAACGAGAGGAGAGGGTCCGGGTAGAAAGTGGTTTACTTATAAAGTGTGGAAAAGTCGATGAGACTCAGGAGGTAATGGAGACAGAGCGTTCAGGCTTCCGAACAACTTCCGGTAACGTCACAGACGTGTGAGAAAACGGAGAGCAGGGGACCGATCAGACGAGACTGGATTAGCCGGCACATTGAGAATAAGTCGTAAAGTTAAGGTGGGAAAACAGAGTCAGCGGAGATGGACAGGTTTAGGATGGAAGACTATATGTATATTAATTATGCAAGTCAGGCAGTCTTGCAAGGTGAGAGAAATTGTGTGTTGGTTATGCAGAGCCTAAAACTGCATTTCGATAGTCAAGAAGCAAAGAGGAGAATAAGGCAGGGCACTGTGAGCTCGCTTTCCGGTTGAAGAAATAAGCACAGAGCGCGCGATATGGAGAGGACAGAGTCGAGAGTAAACGTTTGCAGATGCGAAATGAGACACGTAAGGTGGCTTTTGAGGTAATGCTGAGAGAGAGTTCAGTCTTCCGAGGGATGGCCGGCAACATCGAAAATTCGGAGAGCAGGAGACCAATCAGAAGAGACTGGATTAGTCGGCGCATTGTGATTGAGACGTATAGTTCATTTGAGCAGATAAGTAGAGTGAGTCAGTAGGATTGGACAGGTCAGAGACAGAAATGGCTAGGCTAACATAGCGGGAACAAGTTCAGCAGGCTGTTGAGGTGAGGGAGACTGATTTGAATCGACCGAGCCTAGACCGTTAACATCCCGGTAGTTTGGTATAAGTTCTAGAGAAGTTGACTGATCAGATTAGGCCAAATTAGGGCAGGGCACAGAGAGTTGGCTGTCCGAATGAAAATAGGGAACGCAGCAGCTAATTACAGGATCGGGATAGAAAAGCCTTATTACTGAGGTTTGGAGATGTCAAAGGTGCTTGCGTGTTAACAGCAAAGGGATCGATTAGGAGACGAAGTTTTGGATAGTAAGAAGTTCAATGACAAGGTGTGGGAAAGACATTGAGGCACTCGTGTTAAATGGTATAGAGTGTTCGGCGTTCCGAGTATTTGCTTTTAAAGTCACGGTAGTCGAAGAGCAAGAGACCGAGCTGATAAGACTGATTTAGTCGGCGCATTGAAGTTGAAGCTGATAGTTAAGGTAAGAAGACAAATAGGGAGGGCAGCAGAAATGGACAGGAATAAACTACATTAATACAGTGTAAGCAAATCCAGCAGACTGTCAAGGTGTAGTAGGCCTAGCATTGACCGAAGATCCCAGACCTTTTGCAACTCGGTAGTCATGGATGCAGTCGGAAACTGCTCAAATGAGACTAGGTCATGCAGGCCATTGAATTTTCCATCCGATTGCCAAAGAAACGAAAGCAAGGAGGGCGATACGGAGCGAACAAATTCGGGAAGAAGAGAGCTTTATTGATGCTGGTTGAGGAACCTGACAAGGCTGTAGGCACGTCGAGGTTATTCAGCACAATAAGGTGGACTTTATGATGGACTTAGTAAGATCGGGGCCGTTCTCCCAGAGCTCATGCTCGGGGACACAGATGCCCAGGATCTCTGCTACTTTGGGGACACCTAATAATCCATTAATGCCCGTGGAGAATTGCGTGGTACTATCAGGTGCTCTGACGGCTTCCGGTAGTTTATTCCATACGTGCGCCTGCCGATAGAGGAAGAATTTGGAATGTATGGAGCAGCGTGTGTTGGGTAGTGAGAAGGAGTTTGCCTTTTGACGTAGCGAATAACGTGTATTGCCAAACGGCTTGAGAAAGCTAGCGACACTTGGGTCCGATGTTTTACATAGCTTATATAGAAAAACAAGATTGGTTTTAAGTCGTCGCAGCCAAAGTGGTTCCAGACCAAGCTGCCTGTAGCGGCCTTGATAGTTGAGCGCAGATGATCCTAGAAGACACTTAGTGAACGAAAGAGGAAGTCTTTCAAGAAGTATTCTGTCAATTGTACTTGCGTTAGTAACAACTATTGAGCAGTCCGCTACTATAGGTCGGGCACACAACTTATAGAGCATGAGTCGAGACGCTAGCAAGCAAATTTCCTTCAGTATATAGCCAATGGTAGACCTGGCTTTGGTAGAGCTATAGCTCGCTTGTTCCGCAAAATTCAATGAGCTGCAATAGGCTACACCGAGGTCGCGCACAGTGAAGCTGTTTTGTAGTGGTGTACCGTTAAGTGTTACTATGTTTGGGGGTATAGAACACCAGTAGAAAAAGATGTTGGATTTCGTTGGCAAGAACTCTAGTTTACATAGATCGCAGCATGTTTTAAGAGCACGAGGTCGCTTTGAATGCTAGAGCGACCATTGCGTAGACAGCTAGGATCAAATGAGCAGCTAACATTTATATAATCGGCAAATAGTTACGGCGTGTCGTGGTTGAAGAAATGGAACACATCATTGAGGTGCAGCAAAAACAGCACAGGAGCCAGGACGCTGCCTTGAAATATTTCGCTGGTTGCGGATGCTTCCTTGGAGGAAAGGTCGCCCAGTTGCACTGACTGTGTTCGCTTGGAAAGGTAAGCATAAAACCATGAAAAGAAGTGGCTGGAGACACCGAATGCCGCTAGTTTAGCCACTAAACCTTTGTGTGGGACCTGATCCAAGGATTTTTGCAACTTCATGAAATAATGACAAGTGCCTGACCTTCGTCGATGGAGTTGGTCACGTGGTTCAAGGACTCAAACTGGCAGGTTTGACAGGATTTAGTCGTCAGGAGCCAGTGTCCGGGACAGGACAACCCATAAGGACCTATGAAGCACAAGGCTGTACAACAAATGGATACCACTGCACTCACTACCAGGACCGTTGTCCAGTGGTGATAGCTGGACTCGTGACCTTCACACTCCTAAAAAGAATACATACTCCTGAAAAATGCAGACGCAAGAAACTGACGTTTGGCTTACCTGTACACCCACAAAGACGATTCTTCGTGAAGCCCCATCCTCGATTAGCCTCAGCCATTATGGCGGCCCTGCCCAAGGTACCTCATCAACTAACAGAGGAAATTGAAGGTCATTTAACTGCGGATATCCGAGTGTGAAATCAGTCGACAACCAGGTCCGCCAGTTATATATTAGGGCACAAACAAATTGCTGACAGTGCTCCAGGACGTAGTGGGTTTTCGAGTGGTAAGAATTCTCCCGATAAAATGTCACAAATGTCCGTGTAACAACACTGCGACGTGGTGGATATGACTTGCCACTAAATAACGTCACTGCCCAGAACTACCTATTGGCAAGTCGACCAGAGTCATAATTTAATATAGCCCTGACACTTTCAATAATAAGGTACTCCGTGTCTATATGTATCTTTTCACTACACATATCGTGCCCAGACTGTTTGCACTACGCACGCTAGAACCCAACGTTTCGTCATTCAATGAGGACTCTATCCCTCCTGATTACTTACACAATTTCCGCAGCCTATACAACCTTCGGCTTGCTGCCGACTACACTCATTGCAACGTGTTGGTGGCGGAGCAATGTTGCATGTAAGTGTTGATCATGCCTTGCTTGGTGTGTCTCGACAACTTCGAGAATAAACTATTTATTTATTTATGTTGCGTTGCAACAAACGTTTAGCATCCCGTCCTTTGTTATTCTTTCCATGAGTCGAGACGCAATAGGTGTGCGGCTAATAAGACGATAATTTCCGATAGCTTGGCGGCAACCTCGTTTGCGTCGTAGTATGACGGTTACGCGCTTGCAATTGGACGGGTAGTGCCCATTCTTCATTGAGATAGTGAAGCCATTGAGGAAAATGACTGAAATGTCCGGGACTCCATTTTAAATGGAAGAAGGTACAACGTCAGGATCTGGTTAGTGTGACAGGTTCAACGAGCAAAGTGCTCGCTTGATAATGCGCAAGTCAAAGTTAATAGTGTGTATTTTATCTTACGTAAACTTGGGGATCGTATTTTACAATTCCAAGACATTATTAGTGAAGGAGTTACAGAAATGTGTGTTAATGAGCTCGCAGAGATCAACCGCAACAGGGACTATACTTTTTATCAGGAAGCACGTGGGTAGCAATCGGGATATCTTTGCTACCACCCCGCTGCTTCATTAGTCGAATACGAGACCTTGGCTTGTTTTCAGTACAAAGCGTTGCAAGCTCTACTAATGTACGCGTATTAGTTTGTGAATTTCTGCAATCGGCTAGTACCTCGTACATAAGGATGGCTAGGTGAAAGCTTTTGGTCTTGATGCAGCGGGAGCGCATTTTCTTAAGCCTGCTGGTCAATTTGCGTGTGGAGGGTGTCATAAAGTGTTTGACGCTTTCTGATCTTCCTCTGTTTTGGCGTAAGGACCTCTAAGCAGTTAATGCAATTTTTATAAAGCACGTTGATCGCAGAAGTCGTCCCAGGGTGATGCTCGGATAAGGGAGGAGAATATTCCCGGTTGATGGGCAAGAGGGGCCGAAATACCTCATATGCTGTGACTGCGTGTTGTGGGGAGTTACGGAGCGCAAAAGCCAGCTTCACCATATTGTGGTTGCTTTTCGGTATATTGTTGAACACGCTGACGAATGCGTGCGAGATACCGTTAGTGAATATAAGGTCCAGTGTGTTCAATTTGCTAGTCGGTACATCCACCTGCTGCGTCCATTCACGAGTGGAAATGGTGTCAACAAGCGCCCTGTACTTGGATGTGGCTGACTGTCTGAGCCACGAAAACTGAGGCATATTGAAATCTATAGCAATGTTCTTATAGCGTGCACGGAGCAATGAGACTTCCTGTAACAGACTGCCCAATTTGTTAATGCTAGCACAAGTGGAGTGCGGTGGGTTGTGTAACCAGCCTATCAAGAGGTCTAGGAGACAACCATTGGCCTGAATCCGGACTGCGTCTTCACAGTTGCTAAAAGATATAGTGTGGAAAGTTGCTGCGTAAAACTCCTCCTTGGTGTATATGAGGCGTCCGCTTCCACGTTTACTGGCATGTCCATTAAGGAAACTGGTGTACACTGGAATTGGAGCGGTGCGTCAGAAGCATCGACTGAGTGCCGCGTTTCTGTTAGCAACACCATATGCGAGCTTGATAGAAAAATGAAGGGGCCTAGAAGGTGCTTTTTATTTTTGGTTGATTGTACATTGAGGAGGAGGAAAATATACAAGTCGTATTCGCATTATCCCGTCATCGCGTCGCCAGATTCTGTAGTAGGGTCGTAACGAGACAGTGGTGGAGGCTCTTCCGATGCCCCGTTATCTACAATTCCCGGGTTGCATACATCAGGCGATGTGGCAGCAAGTACTGGAGCTACTTGTATGGAGACCACTCCAACGGGTGTAGGAGTCAGCAGACGTGAACGAGGGAGTGTGTGTGTTGGACGAATGTGACTTGCCGGGCCGTGTCCCATCAAGTCCGATAAGGAAGCGGTGGTAACAAGCTGAATAGATTTGGGTAGCCCTATCTGCATTGGCAAACATTGACATGGTGCTCAGGATGTAGTGTAACAAAGGCGCAGAATGATGTGGATATGGGGCTGTACTTTAACTGTGCTCTAGACAGAAGCTGGAGCAGGAGTGAAATTGGAGTGTGAATAGGCAGCATCACAGCGAGAATAAGTGGGATAGGTGTTGGTTGCTTCGCTAGCGACCTGATAAAGCAATGGGTAGTGTGGGAAATGCTAACTGGCAGGGCATCCTGTCTGGTTTCGCATGACGTTGTATGGTTCGGGAGGACGTCCGTAGGTAGAATGTTTGAAGGTTATCAACTGTGGGTCGGTAGAAGGCAGCCGTGAAGTTAAGGCTGGCTGTAGACTGTTGTTTGTAGAAGGTGCAGAAGCTGTGCTGGATGGAACTGCATATGTTGATATGTATAAGGCGGGCGGTGTCCCACATTGCCCCATAAAATAGGAGCAGAATTCTTAGGGGCCAAGGTTAGCTGCCTCGGATGAGGTGCGTAGTTAGTCTGGTTTGTAGGATCATCTTGCGTAGACGCAGGTAGGTAACGCGCCATATTAAGTAAACCATTCGACTGCGTCCGACTACGCTTCGTCCGCGATTTATAAAGCTCATGTGGTCGCAAGTAAGTGGTGCGACTAGAAAGGGCTTGTCAAGCCAGATGTTTCGCCAGCGCGCTTGGTATATGTAAAACGGTATGGCGATATGGGGAAGAGACGCTGCTCAAACTGGTGCGGTTGCAGCCGCGATTAAGCCTTGTAATGGGTGGTTTTTCCAGTATATAAGGTTTATGAGGCGAGAAGATGCGTTAAGGCATTATCACATACATAAATGAAGGTGTTTACTGCGGCAATCTGCGCTCCTGTTCAGCTGCACTCTGATTATTGGATTTGACGGTGTAATGGTACCTCATTGGCTTTGATAGCCGTGCTTTATGGCTTTCTCTGTTGTTGGGTGGGAGTGGGTTTTTCAAGGTTCTGTGAGTTGGAAGTCAAGTACAACTCTTGGATCCGGTGTTGTCATTAACCAACACAACAGCAGAGTCGGGCTTTTCAAGTAGATAGGGTTTTCTGTGCGGGATGCGTTGGGGCGTTACTACATTCATAAATGGAGGTGATGGCTGAAGGGATCTGCGCACCAGTGCTTCTGCATTGTACATATTGTTATCGGCGTTGTTACTGTACCACGCTGGCGTTGAAAACCAAGCTTTAGGGCGCTTCCTGTTGTTGGGTTGATGCAAGTTGTTCGAAACTCCTGGGGTTTGCGGCCGATTGGAACTATTAGGCCGATTGTTGTCAGTCGGCAAGTAAACAACAGCATCAGGCCTACTAGTCTTGACTACAATGCCAACAGTGGACTCGACACTCATGTCCGAGTTGCCATGCGACGTATTACTTGCAGTACCAGCGGTAATGGCGGAGTGTGGGTGAAAAGGTCCTGTTTAATGCAATATGAAAGAAGCTTCGTGTCATGGTGGGTTTTGCGGTGAGAGGATGTTTTGCGTTGGGTCGGTGACAGCTAGCAGTAAAGTAGCCAATTTAGGTACCCAGTTAAGAATGCGATTAGATGGTTGGCGAGGTACGGCGTCAGTGTCATGCATTTCTGAGTAGCTATAAGGCTCATCGCTAGTAGAATCGATGGTTATAGCAACCAGTGAAGACGATGCCTCTTCATTAAATTTAGTCCAAAGCAAGCTTCGCGCTGTTGTAGGTTTTGCATTCGAAGTGAGGTCTTGTTTTGAGGACAAGTCGAGGTCTATCGTTGGCACGACGGTCGGTTGGGCTGAACGTTTTGCATATAAGTCAACAACAGCATTGCGCCTGCCCTCTGGCTTGTTTGACGACGCGAATAAGGTTTGAAGAGGGGTTTTGTCAGGCTTACTGATAACTGGCCCAAGGTTTTACCTTGCAGAGTGTCAGCCTGCGGATTATAAATCCTTTAGCAAGTTGTTAAGTAGGCAAAGTCAATACTATGCGGCAAGTGAGAGTTATACCGGCCTTGAGTAGCCGCTTGCACGCACAGCAATCTGGTGGTCTGTTGCATACACTCAGAGGAGAACGCTTCACTTTTTCAAGCGGCAAGCGATCAGGTACGTTGAATATGACGGCGTTTTGGGAACGACGTACACGTTCCGTTACTTCGTCGTTAAGTGCTGCCAATAATTCGCCAGCCGCGTTCAGTTTATTTGGATTGTCAATTTTCATTAATCCCGACAGAACCGACAGCAGTTTATGGTTTTCCAACTTCATGATAAAATTGCGGACAGGAGAAAAATGTGAACGGTTAATAAGCACTGCAAAATTCCACCAAATAAAGCACGAAGCTACAACGTCAAATACGATTTGGTGAATCCTCGAAGGCTAGTGGTGCATTAGAGGGAATAAAAGCCATAGCAAAAGAGATTAGTGAAGACGTAAGACTAGACTTGTGTAAACAGGAAATTTACCTAAGTAGGTAAGGTCTTAAGTGCAAAAGTGCAAAGCTACAGTGTAATACGTAGGTCGTAGGAATATCGAAGGTTTGTGGTGCATAGCAGGAGACGAAAACCAGAGTCAAACGAGTGAGAGAAGTAGTGGAAATAGACGGTAAACTGAACAGAGGTGAAAAAGAATATGCAGTTTCGTTGTGGACTGTAGGGTAACCGTTTTAAGAGATAAGTATACCAGCTTGGCGTCAAGAATATAAGTGGGGAACAAAGCTTAATACTTTAAGTCAATAGCAAATAGAAACCGAATTAACACTGACAGCATTTTAGCTAGTACAAAGGATCAGGTTTGACGACATAGCCGAGCAGTTGTGTTTTGCGCACAAATGTGCGGAGCCACAGTGTCAAAGGTTGATCAGTGGTGCCGCCATGTTAGGCGTTCAGTGGGTGGAAGTGAAAGCCAGAGCAAAGGAGGTAAGAGTAGGTGTAGGGTTAGGCAAGGAACGCAGAATGAGAAAGATTGGGACAATGCAGGGTTGTAAGGTTTAATGAAGGAAAGATAAATAACCTTAAAGTTGTTAGCTGGGGGAAGCTTAAATGTGGACAGCATAGCCAGGTACTTGAGGACCTACGCACAATATTGTGGAGATATAGTGTAGAAGGTAAGTCGGTATAGCTACGGAGGTACGTGGTAAGTAAAGATAATAAGGTAGAAGAAGCCAAATGACAACAGAAGGAATGGGACTAGGCAAGGCAGTAGGAACAAGGTGAAGATGGGAAATGGTGTTGTTAAGGTTAAATAGTGCAACGATAATAATGATAATGATGTCAGCTTGTTGGATGGATTTAGGTAGGCTCCATAGCCAAATACTTGTAGTCTGGAGCGAATGTGCTGACTTACATTGTCAAACTTAGGTAGGCAAATGGACCCGGCGATATAAAGCGTAAGATTCAGTTTAATTTCGGAGCAGTATTTGCTCGTGTTGGTAGTTAAGCAACATTACCTGTAGATGGAAGCGAAACAGTACGTTGGGTTAGATGCCCACTGGGCCTTTTTGTATGCGGCGGTTTATGGTAGGTCGTGGGATATGAGTTCAGTTGACTGTAATACAGTGAGTTGGTTGACAGGACGTCGGAATATAAATGGCACAGTGCAAGACCTCATATATGCAGGCAACTTGTTCCAGAAGTAGACGTTTGAACGCAAATTTGCGCGAAGTTGATAATTTCAGAAAACAAACGGCGTTGCGGTTATCATAACGCAGCTCTGTAGCGCCCAAAAAGATAACTGCTACCTTTCATGTACCGGTTATTTGTTGACCGGTTGTACATTACTCCCACTTATTTTAATCTTCCTTACAACCGGCTCGTCACTCGACCGCCTTGTAAGTTCCCGCGCTCACATGTTTGTTCTTGTCTCGCTTCATCCGTCCGCAACTTCTCGTAGCCCATCTAATACATTCCGCTGTGTCCGACTCCAAATGGCTTCTGGTATCCCCGTTTAATTTCGCGCACCGACTCGGACTAGTATTAACTAGTCCCACAAATTGGTGATCCCGATTCGCAAGTGCGAATTCGACTTTCATTCCTCGTTTGTATTTTTTGGTGCTTTCGTTCGTTTTCCTCGTTTATATCCATAGCTTTATTTGTTTTTGCCTACTTTTAGTACTTTTATCGTATATTTCATCTTCTATCTTTTTGTCTCACAGTTCGTGATTGGCACCTGAGTCATTTCGCAACGTAGACATGCTTAATTTGTCTGTTTCAAGCTTCCTGTAACACAGCCCATTGGTTTGGTTCACGATATTCGAGATCGAACTAGAAAATAAGAGCATTACGGAGGACCGTCCGAGGTACAATCAGCTCGTACCATGCCTTCCTTCGTCGGTTGTGACTCTGATTGATGATATTCTACTTCGACCATTGAATGAGATAAAGTATGAAACGATGAAGCAATCGATTTTAAATGAGTTAAGACCCAGCGCAAAAGTTCGATTTGAACAGCTCAATGGTCTCAAGCTTGGGGATCGTAAACCGTCGGCGTTCTCCGCAAAATTTAGCGCATCGTTGGTCCCTTATTCTTGAGCGAAGAAGAGATAAAGGAGCTGTGGTTTGCGCGCCTCTCAGAGCCATTGCCAGTAATGCTGTCCATTTTTATAGATACACTCCTGAAAGATTCAGCTACCAAGGCAGACGCTGCGTTCGAATGCTTTCCGTAGTAGATGACCAGTAGCTCCGGTGACGTATTCTGGCCGACAAAAACTGAATCCCATATTTACTCCCTGTCGTCAGGCCGATCTGACCCTAGACAAGAGGAAATTGCGCTACTTCGCAGCAGGATAGCAGCAATGAAGGCTTCGAAGCAGCGTGTGCAACGGTCAAATGCTGACCACGTTTTGGCTACCGTTCATTTCGGCTTGTCGGTGACTGCACCGAGTACGTCTCGTTTGGCACGAAAGCGCAACAATTTCCCTACAAGTTCGCAGTCAGATAATGTCAAACATGTCGAAGAAGTATGTTTGTAGCTCCGCCAATACGGTGGAAGAGCTAGACGTTGTCGGGCTCCCTGCATTAGGGACGACCCAGCTGCTTCAAGGAAAGCGAATAGCCCACATACTAGCACTACAAACGCATCATTCAATAACCAAGCAAATCGACTGTTTTACGTTAAGGCACGACGTTCTTCCATCACATTCCTCATCGACACGGGAGCGAAAGTTAGCGTCATCCCAGCGACCGCTAAAGGCAAGCACTCAGAGCCTACGTACAACTTGCGTGCGGCCAAGGGTTCTCCGATAGCTTCGTTCGGTCAGCGCATGGTGAACCTTGACCTCAAGCTTCGCCGTGATTTTCAGTGAGTCTTCATGGTTGCGTCTTTACCATTCGCAGTTGTCGGTTTCGACTTTCTCCGACCTTTTGGGTTTCTTGTTGATGCTGGTCGCCCCAGACTTTTGGGCGACCGTATTAAACTAGTGGTCGAAGGTGTTCTTACGGACACCCAGATAATCAGTTCCGTTTTTCGAATCGCCGTTGTACCATCAGCTTATGCGAACCTACGGTCTGAATACCCGCGACTGGTGCCAGCTGCTGCAGGGCTTCCGCCAGTCACGACTGAGGTCGCTCATCACATAGTCGCGAGTGGTCAGCCAGTTAGCACACGACCAAGACAGCTTGCTCCTGACAAACTACTTGAAGCGCGAGCTGCTTTCGACCACATGCTTTCGCTCGGTATCGTCAGACCGTCCAGCAGCCCATGGGCGTCGCCTCTGCATATGGTCCCGAAGAAGGTCATGGGGGACCGGCGTCCTTGCGGCGACTATCAAACTTTGAATGCGGTTACCACGCCCGATCGCTACCTGATCCCACACATAGTGGATCTCACCACCAGTCGGGCTGGTAAAACATCTTCAGCAAAATCGACTTGGTACGCGCTTACAACCATTGGTTCGGCTGACCTTTTGGTGCTGTTTACACTACTTGGAGAGCCCCGTGGGCTTTTCCACTCTTTAAAAATAAACCCTTCTCACCCCGACCCTAACTTTTCTTTCTCAGACGGATTTTTGCGCGCCACAGCGCCATTATGTCCCTAGGTCTGACTATTACCTGACAGTATGCTCACTCATACGGACAACATCTTTTCTTTTATACCTTTCATTAAACGAAATGTTTTAACATTCCACAGAAGCTATGCTTGTATGCATATTTGATCACGCCTTTACAGGTGTGTCTCGTTTTACCGAGAATATACTATTTATTTATTTTTTTATTAAATTCCGGTAGCCGAAGCGGACATCATAAAACTGCCGTGACGACTCCATTTGGTTTGTTTGAGTTCCTGCGTATGCCATTTGGTCTAAAGAATGCCGTCCAAACTTTTCAGCGCTTCATCGACCGTTTTACGCGGCATAGACTTTGCTTACGCTTATCAGGACGATATTTTAATTGCAAGCTCCACACGAGAAGAGCACATACGCTACGTACGAACGCTTTTTGAGTGTTAATCTCAACACGGGTGACGATCAACGCAGGAAAATGTTCGTTTGGTGTCGACTCAGTAAACTTCCTCGGCCATCGTATCTCCTCTGCAGGCGTCGTGCCACTGCAAAATAAAATTCAAGCCATCATCGGTTACCTCAGGCCTCATTCGTTCAGACTGCTTAGGTGTTTTGATGGGCGTGATAAACTTTACCTGCAGTTTATACCCAATGGTGCCTCGCTGATGCAACCCCTCATGGACATATTCCGAGGGAAACTCAAGGAGTTCGAATTTCCTACCTCAGCTGCCTTCCACTACGTAGTGGGTTTTCGCCTGGCAAGTATCCTTCACATAAAAATGCACAAATGTCTGTTTCTCAACACTGCAAAGTAGAGGATTTGACTCACCACCGAAATAAAGTCACTGCCCCCTACTTCGCACGAAGGATGATCTCGAGTTCCGACAATTGCGAGCACGACATGTTTATCAAGCACTCAATTGGACTGTTAGGCCTACGGGAAAACGGCCATCACTCTGAAACCATTCGAACCCTCACCCAGCCTTCCCGTTACAGAAACCCTTAGTGATCTTACAGCGTAATGGCGCCCCCTTTCTCTTTGACACCAATGATAATGCCCTTCCTTTTTGCGTCACTCTAATGCAAAAGTATGTACAATTTCCGGGCCATTTATTTTGCCAACACTTATTTTTGTCTTATGGTGTACCCACGTTTTTACTGTTTTTGTGGGTCAGTCAAGCACTTTATCACGCCTGTACTGGCTTGTCTCGTTTCCTCGAGAATGTACTTATTTATTCAATCATTTAATTATTTTTTCTCCTGCCTTGACTTAGTTCTAATCTTGTGCGTATGGCTCTGGCTTTCTTTTTCTCTAATGTACCACGTACCTACTTTGCTCCACCGACACATCCGACATTGTAGCTCCACACTATTTCGCCTGGAATCACAAGTATTTGGCTAAATTGCCTAGCTACCTCCTTCTTCTACGCTTAATTTCGCGCACTGTCTCAGAGTAGTATATACTAGTCCTACAATTTGATGACCCCGGTTCGAACAGGTAGCTTTAAACGTTTTTCGTCCTTTTTATTTTTGTTAGTGTTCGTTTCTTTTCCTCGATTAAATAAGTGCATTCATTGGGTTCCTGAGTAAATTTAGTAGTTCGATCCCGTTCCCGTTCTTCCCTGATCTTTTCCATTTGCATTTCGAACGTGGTATTTTCGTCCTTTCGCAGCGTAAACATGCATACTTTAGCCGCTAAAGTTTTAACAAACTCAGCTCAAAGGTTTGGTTTGCGACATTCGTGATCAAACTGAAAAATAAGGGAGTTACAACTGACTGCCCGAGGTATAAACAGCTCGTTTCACGTCCTCCTTCGTCGGGTTTGACGGTGGTTGCTGACATTCTACCCTGAACATTTAAATGATTTAGCCAGCGATGCTACAAGCGTTTCAGCTTACTGCACGAGCTCCACTTGAAAAGCTTAATGGTCTCAAGCTGGGAAATTGCAAGCATTCGACGTTGTTCCGCGAAATTCTGCGCATCGCTGGTTCTTATTATGGCGCAAAGGATAGATAAAGGAACTGTGCTTTGCAAGTCTCCCAGTGCAGTTGTCGGTTGTAGTGCCTTTGTTTCTGAATAATCCCCTTAACGAATTAGCTACCAAGGCTGACGCTGGGTTTGGACGTCCTCCACGGCAGAAGACTATTAACTCCAGTGATGTATCCTCACTGCTGAAACCCGAGCCTTATACTTGCTCCTACTCGGAGGGCCGATCCGACAATGAAGACGTGGAGAGTAAGCTACTTTGCAGTAGGGAAGCAGCAGTGAAGGCTTCGAAACAGCAAATGCTACGGTCAGATGCAGCCCACGTGTTGGCTACTGCTCACTGCAACAGCACTGCCCCTGCACCGCGTACTCCTCGTTCGACGTAAAAGCGCAGCATTTTTATGCATGCTCTTTGTCTGCCAATTCAAGATCCGTCGATGAATTATGTTGGTAAGACCGCCAATATGGTGGAAGAGTTAGACGTTGTCTGGCTCCTTGCATTAAACTCTACTCAGCCGCTTCAGGGAAAGCGAACAGCCCGCATACTAGCAAGACCAATGTTTCCGTCAATCTGCAAGCGAGTTGCCTGTTTTACGTTAAGAATTGACGTTCTTCCGTCACGTTCCACATCTACATGGAAGTGGAAGTCAGCGTCCTCCATGCGAACCCAATCGACAAGCAATCAGAAGCTACGTACAACCTGCTTTCGGCCAAAGGTTCTCCGATAGCTTCAGGCGGTCAACGCATGTAGAACCTGGACCTCAATCTTCGACGATAGCTCCAGTGGGTCTTCATGGTTGCGTCTGTACTCTTCGTAATTATCGTTTTTGAGTTCCTCCAAGATCTTGGGTAGCTCGTTAATGCTATTCGTCACAGATATTTAGGTGACCGTATTAACCTATGGGCTAAGTGCGTTATTACGGACTTTCCGATAATCCGTCATGTTGACGAATCGCCATGTACCTTCAGGTTATGCGAACCTACTCTCTGAATACCCGCGACTAGTACGATCAGCTGCAGAGCTACCGCCAGACATGGCAGAGGTTGCTCATAACATTTTCACGCGCAGTCTGCCAACGAGTGACAGACCAAGACGACGCTTTCAAACTTAAGTGCCGCGAGAGCTGAAGTCGATCGCATGCCTCAGCTTGGGACCAAAAGACCCTGCAACAAACCATGGGCGTCACCAACATACATGGTTTCGAATAAGCCTATGGCGGACTGGCATCTTTTTGGCGAGTATCGTGCTATAAACCGCTTAACCATCCCTGCTAGCTATTCTATTCCACCTATTGCGGACCGCGCTGGTCAATAAACTGGACTTGATGCCCGCCTACGACCAAGTTCCGGTAGCCGAAGCGCATACGGCCAAACGGGCCATGAATACTCCATTTGGATTGTTCCATTTTCTGCTCATGCCATTTAGTCTAAAATATGCCGCGCAAACTTTTCAGCTTTTCATCGTCCAAGATATTGCTGTCCAGACTGCTTAAGCCTGCCACGGCGATATCTTCTTCTCAAACTCCTCATGTGAGTAGTACTTAGGCCATGTTCGAACGCTTTTTGCTACTTTATCGCGATCTGTGGTGACTCTCAAACCCGAAGGGTGTTCGTTTAGTTTCGTTTGGGTCGGTTTTCTTTGACACATATATCTCCTGAGGTGTCGTGCCACTACAGGATAAAAGTAAGGTCATCGCTAACTACCCAGAGCCTCACACTTTCAAACAGATAAAAGGCTTTGATCGCCTCGTCAAATTCTGTCGCCCTTTCTACCTAGTTGCGCTACTATTAATCAACCCCTTACTGACCTCCACCGGGGAAGCTTAAGTAGTTCAAATTTCCTGCTGCAGCACTCGCCGCCTTCCAGGCTTTGTAAGAAAATCTCGCCAACCTAGCTGCTAGAGCGCAACAAGAGCCGGCAGCCCCACTGTTTCTCAGTACCGACGCTTCTGACGTAGCACTTGGAGTGGTCCCACAACAAAAGATAGGTGGCACTTTGCAGCCATTACCAATTTTCCCAAACGTTTACAACCTGCCGAATTTCGTTACAGTACTTTCGGTATAGAACTATTAGCCATATATATTTCACACTTCACTTCCGACCTGTTTTACTTGGTCGCTCATTTGCCCGCTTTCCCAACCACAAACCCTGACTTACGTGCTTAGCTTGACTAGCGACCAATACGTTCCTAGAGTTGCGCCAACTAGACTATATTGCTCAGTTTAAACCAACATACATGACTCAGGTGTGCACAACGCCATCGCTGACTAACTTTCCAGAATTCAAGCGATCTTTGCGGACGTCAGATGCGCTATCAACTTGTGAGCCACGGCCGCAACGTAACAATTATCCTGAGGTTGCTATAATACGCAGCTCTTCCGCACTGGACATACGCCTTCCTTTGCTGCCAACATCAGACGTCACTATACTTTGCGACGTATACCTGAGCATGCCACGCCCAGCCGTCCCAGTCCATTTTCGGCGGACCGTGCTCGAGACGTTACACGGCTCATCTCATGCAGACGTTCGTGCATCTGTAAAACGCTTAAGCACACGGTTCGTTGGGCGCGCCGCCAATCGAGACGTTCGTAATTTGACGGCTGCATGTACTCCGTGTCAACGCGCAAAAGTGCATAGATACACGTAAAGCTAAGTAGGAACCTTTCCCACGCCAGATTCACGTTATTGCCACGTGTACGTCGATCTCCTAGGTCTTCTGCCGCCTTCAAAATGCACTGAATATCTACTAACCTCCGTCAATCGATTCACTGGGTGGCCGGAAGCTATTACTATAAATAAATAAATAAATAAACTTTTATTCTCGACCATGCGAGACACACCATTACAAGCATGATCATGTTTAGCTAACAGTGTGATCAATAATGTACAAAAGTACATGCTTGGCATAACAGTGTATGTAAGTGTATGACTGTATATACGTATGTATTTGTGTATGAATGTAGCTTGTGTCTTTAAATGTGCCGCAGCACTTTTGACTGTTTGTTGTCCTCAGGAATGTGAGCATAAGCGATTGATGTCCTTGGGTTGGATAGCACTTTCCCGATATCCACGGGCAAGTGACTTTATTTTGTGGCGAGTCACATCCGCCACGTCGCAGTGTTGATAAGCAGACATTTGTGGCTTTTTATAGGGAGAACGCTTGCCAGGCGCAAACCCACCACGTCCTGGAACACTGCCGCCGAACTATTTGCTGGAACGGGTTAAACCCGAACCACCCAGCTGGCACCACGAGGAGGTTGTTCGGCTAGCCAGCCACTGTTTTTCGGAAACGGTAGTAAAAGCTTTTCTGGAGCGCTGAGAAGCTCAATACGGCTCTCCCGCCATCGCGACCACAGATGGAGGGTCACATTTCTCGTCTACCTTTGCCACGCTGCTTAAAGAGTTAGGCTGTCGCCACGTTTAGATTAAGACGTATCATTCAGCCGCTAATGACCCAGTGGAACGTTTTCACCGCCGACTGAAGGCCACGCTACCTGCGCACGCATATCCTTCATGGTCTGAAACACTACCTCTCGTCCTCCTAGGCTTAAGAGACATTGTTAAAACATATTTTGAAGCAACACCAGCGCAGCTAGTCTACGGCTGCACTTTGCCTTCGCGCGGACAGCTGGCAGCACCAGCCCCATCTACTTCCTCTTTTGCATAAGAGGTTACACCGACCGATTGGCTCACCAGATGCGGGTGCTACATCCACCCGCTCCTCAACCGGGGAAGACACCAGGGTACGTGCGCAGAAAGCAGTCTAAGTGTTCACACATCCTTCGCGCAGATTTTTTCGACAGCCACTTCAGTCGACGCACTTGGGATCTTGCAAAGTGCTGCACTGTGCGAATAATGCGTACGCTACCTACCGCGGTGGTCGATGTGAAGTCGTCACCATCGACTGTCTGGAGCCTGTCTTTATGGAAGAAACCACCAAGCCTACTTCGTCTAGTGGGGCTTGGTGCGACTTCACGACTCCCCGCACCAACGTTCAGCATCCTAGTATAGTTTAACTAGACCACGTCCCCGGTTTGCAAGCAACCGCCTTCTCGGCATCTCCCGAATCCAGTCCGCCGCCACCCACGACCAATCGCGGTGGTCAAGAGATGCGCCAGCCCATCCGGTTTGCTGACTAACTACAGGGTAAAAACGTCTAGGTTTGTAGGTATTTTATATATTTCCCCGTTTTGATCGCTTAATATTTTTAAAATAAAATATTCATAACCTACAAAAACCAGTACTGTAAACATTCTAAAGCCAAAATACATAAACATGCAGCTCATTGCTTCGTCCTCTCCGGCATTTCCTGCGCAAGATTTTTCTATTTTCTCGTCACCACCTGCCCCCAACCCTCTTCTTCTATCGACTGACCCCACGACGAGTCAACGAAGTACCAGACGAAACGTTGGTCGTTTCTCCGAGGGATGTGTGTTACAGCTTCATGGGATGATGATGGTTTCTCTGTGGGACGAGTGTCGTTTTGGTGCAGGGTGGAGTGCGGCGGGTTAAACTACGCCAAAGCGCACCGGTTGGCAGCAGCCGAGGTTAAGGTCCCGTCGGCGTTTTCCTGGGCTAGCCAGTCTGTTTGTAGTGCGCCGAGCGCACTCCAACAGTTTACCGAAATGCAGCCTGTCCTGCAGTCAATAATTAATAAAGTTAAAGCAGCACAGCGGACCCTGACCTCCGTCGAAATTATGGTTAACCTGAACTCCCACTCACTCACTCGACACGCTTCTGCCCAAACAACTTCGAGTCACCCGTCATGTTTGACATCAAATGTTCCTTTTTTGAGCCTCCTAGGGGGAGCTCTGTAACGCACAGAAACATAACTATTACCTTTTGTGCATAAGTTAACTGATGACCAACTCTATACACTAATATTTTTCGTTTTATTCGCCAGTACCTTACGTCCAGGTTGAGCTACATCTGGCTCGAAACTTGACCGTATTGTACGTTCGCGCGCTAACTTGTTTGCGCTTGTCTCGCTACATCGGTCCGCGTCTTATTGTGGCCAGTCAAATAAAGTCCGCTATCTCCGACTCTTATTGTCTTCTGGTTTGCGCGCTTAATTTCGAGCACGGTCTTTGACTGGGATGCACCAGTCCTACACTACCTCCGCTGATCCATCCACTTACAGGTGGCACTGTCGCTCTACGTCTTAGTGCAAACGACCTCAGAATTTCGGCTGTTGCCCTGCTATATCCTTCCGCAAACTAGAATTGCGATCGTAAAATGTTGTTTAACTGTTAAACCATAGTAAACCTGCATTTTCCCTCCACCTCGCCATCTATCCTCTGCGTGCTCCAACTCCTTATCTTATCGCCTTGGCCCTGGCTTTCATTTCTGTACCACGGCGTACCACCGCTGCTCCACCGAAATACGTTCTACACTGCAGCCACACACGTATGCGAAGGTCCACAGATACTTGGTTATGCTGCCCAACCTATATCGTTCCCACTAGGTGACACTATTATTAGTTATATCTCCCATAGTTTACTAGTAAACGTTGCATATTGTCTCTTAAACTCGCTTCATACCCCTTACCTAGTCGTACTCATTCTTTTACCTCTTTGGCGCCGGTTTTACTTTCTACTTACACACCATCTACCTGCTTTGTTCTACCCACAACCGTTCACACAGTGGCTCCGCTGTTCTGAGCGAACGAGTTACCAGCCTTTGCAGTGTAGCCAATATATATCCATCCCCAAGCCGATACCCTTCGGCTGGTTAAGTAATTGTTCTAGGTTTACACCTAACCCCAAAGCACAGTCAGTCTTCAATTTGCTTTGCATCTCTTGCCTAGTCCAACTCCTCACTTTGTTTCGTATCCCTTAATTAGTCTTACTCATTCTATTATCTCTTTAGCTGTAGGTTTAACTTCAGGTTGTGTACCAATTATCTCCGATGCTCCACCGCCTTACCCTCGACGTCCTAGCTGCACATTGTTATGCGTAAGACCCCAAGGTATTGGCTATGTTGCCAAGCAATTTCCTTGCAACCTAACCACGCTAGCTCTTATAACAGCACCACTATGTTACCTAAATACCCTTACTTTGACCCTCTTCCATTCCCTTCTTAACCCTTGTATAGTCCTAACAAATTTCCATTACTCTGGCGTTCAATTCCCCTGCTGACTACCTACCATTGTTGCACAAACGACTATAATATGACCCTGTAGCTCCGGACATTTTTGCGCGTGCCCTCCAGTATTTGGCTATCCTGCACACCATTCTACCTAACCCAATTGTTTTTCTGTTTACCCTTTACCAACACTGCACTTTACCCTCTGCACCACCTAGTTTATCCGTTGCCTCGACTTAGCCATTATCTTATCACTTTGGATGTGGATATAATTTCCTATTACGCAGCACCTACCTCCGCTGCTCCGACAAAGACCATTTGAAACTATGGCTTAATATTAGTGCCAACTACCTCAGGTGATTTGACCAGTTGCCTACCTGCATTCTTCTCCTAAACTGCTACTGTTATATTTGATAATTGTTACTCGATCAAACCTCAACAAAGCTGCGCCTTTCCCTCTTCACCTTTGTTGCCTCTGCTTAGCCTATACCTTATCCTTTAAGCTCCATTTTTAGTTTTTATTTACCCACCGCCTTCCGCTATTGGATGGATATCGTAGCTCCGCAACTTGGTGCAAATGACCTCAGTTTTCGGCTATGTTGCATAGCTGTATCCTTCCCCCAAGCAAACAGCACATTCGCCAAAAACTGTTCCATTATTTACCTCAAGCAAACCTGCATTTAATCTCTTCCCCACCACAAGTATCCTTCCGTAGTCGTTGTCTTTTACTTGTCTTTGGAACTGGCTATAATTTCCTCTTACGCACCACCTACATCCGTTGCTAAACCGATCTACTTTTGACACTTTAGCTCCGAACGGTTACGCAAAGAAAATTAATTTTTTAATTATAATGCCCACCTAAATAATCACCCGAAGCTGACATCCCTATGACCAATAATAATCCTTCCTCTATTTAAACTTACCACCACTGCGCTTTTCACCCTTCACCCACTATTTATTCTTGTGCCTTGACTTGGAATGTATCTTAACCATTTGCCTCCGGATTTAGTTTTCTCTTACGCGCCTACCACCTCGACTGCTCCACCGACCTACTTTGAAAATAGCTCCGTACCTTGAGATGAAGGTACCTACCTATTTACCTTATTTATCTTTAGACTTTCACTAGTTTACACCGTTTTCTCTAGTAATTTTCCCATATTTATCCGATAGAAAGTTATAATTCTCACTTTACCTCACTTTATATCCCTTGTTTAGTTCAGCTCCTCCCTTTATCTCCTTAGCTCGGGCGCTTGGTTAATCTTTGCTTCGTGAGCGGAGTGTGCCACGCATTTAAATTGGTTCTAACACCCAATGCCCTATGCGCCCAATTTACTTATATTTGACACCATGAAACCATACCATGGATGGGTTTACTTAAATTATGTAAGCGCATAAGAACCAATTTATTCAACAAAGGTGCGTGTTCATCTAGCTGCGCAACATCAATTTTGGTATCCCACTAGACCGGCTGAGACAACTGCTACCCATGTGCACACGAAACATTCAGTTTCAGTTTAATGGAACGCTATATCGACAAATAGACGGGGTGGCAATGGGTTCACCATTAGGACCGTTGCTCGCGGACGTCTTCATTAGCCTCAGTGCCATCGTGCCCTCTGATTTATTTGAGCTGGCTGATTCTGAACGCTTGCGTGGACATCGCTTGAAGCTCAAACAACAGAGAGCTAGACTGAACGTCAGGGCTAAGTTCTTCTCAAATCGTGTAGTGCGCAACTGGAATAAGTTGCCTTTGGAACTAATGGATTGTGAGACTGTGGTTGCCTTCAAAGCAGGCCTAGACAGGTGCTGGCCGCGTATTTTTCCGGAATTAATATAATCCTATCCAATTTATTCGCATTGTTATCCGATGTTGATCCTTGTAAAAGCAAAGATTGCTCTCGCTTTTGCTTCATTTCTTTTTGCAGAGGCAAGGAGAGGCGATCAAAAGTCGAAGTATCGGGGGCTCTGGTTCGCTTACCGGTACAAGAAGCTGGACGCTCGTTAGGCGGAAGCCTGTATCGTCCACGGATTTTGACCTGACCTGACCTGACCTGACCTGACCTAAATTGGAGTACAACCAGCTGAACGAATCCATCAACAGCTTGGTTTATTATGGTCGATACGTAGACGACCTATTTTGTATCGCGAATAATGGAATGTGCGTCGATGACCTATTGACCCAGTTTAACACTGCACATAGCAATATCACTTTCATTATCGAGATAGAACGTAACGACACGTTGGCATTTTTAGATGCCCAAATCAAAAGGGCATCAGATGGGTCAATGCGGAGGAGGGTGCACAGAAATGCAACCTGGAATAAGCAGTATATCTATTTCGCTAGCTTTGTTCCGATAAGTCAAAAAAGGAACCTCGTCCGTTGCCTAACGGAGAGAGCGAGGAGAATATGTACAGATGATACGCTTTCAGATGAGCTGAGTTTTATACGAAACGTACTCGAGCACAATGGGTACCCTGAGAAATTCATCCAGAGGCACACGGAACCACGAGTACAAAAGCCCAAACCCGTTTCCGCGGAGAAGCGGATGGTATACTTATCGTTGCCATTTAAGGGTGACGCGATAGAGGAACGGACCACCCGAAAACTTTCCTTAGCAACAGAAAGAAACTATTTTGCCGCTAATCTCCGCGTAAGCTTCATCTCAACACCGCTTGTGTGCCAACAACTTAAAGACGGGATACCTCGGTCGCAGACCTCCTTATGTGTGTACAATTTCTCTTGCTCGTGTCGAGCAAGGTATATTGGGAAAACGACCAGGCGACTGTCCGTTAGGGCTTGAGAGCATTGCCCAGCTTGGCACTACAGCGGCGCGAAGAAGAATGTACCGAGTGCAGTATTGTCACACCTAGTTGACTCCGAGCATCAAATCGATTCGCGTGACGCATTCGCACCGATCTACTGTGTCCCCGGACGTTACACACGGGCAGTCAGATGTCGCCTGCTGTCGACCGCAGTAGCGATCGCAATTCGGCTCTATAACCCGGACCTATGTGCACAGAAAAAGCTCGTCCACACGCTAACCTCGCCTTGGCCTCAGATCAACGCGACTACCAATGGCAGTCACGCCATTTCCCTTGACCAATCAGAACAAACATGTGGACTTATCGATTAGTTACTCTGCTTTAGTGACCCAATTTAAACCCATCGTGTCTATTCTAACTTGCTTTATTGTGGTTGCATTAGCCTGATGATAAAATCCTGAAAACAAAGTTGCTCGCTACCTTCTGTTTCTGATGTCATCCCCGGGAATTATTTCTCAATTGAAACAAAGGTGTGCTTTAAACATAAGTACTTCAGCAACACTATCACCGTTTATGCCACACCCCTTAAGCAAATAAAATACCCCACCTCCAATTACTAACTGCACGGCTGTCGCTGTACCCTAATTATTTACCCAGGAGCAGCTATCGTTACGTAATTAGTCAAACACATACCAAAATTGAGTCAAACTGACTTACCAGTGACACAGTAGAAGTCCACCTTCGAGTGGTGCACTTAAGCTATTAGAACGCCGTCGGACTATTTTATTCCACAACTGCTGGCTATTAGTGCAGCTTATACTGCAACCATTTCCTTGTTTCTGCAGCTGCATTTTCCTTAAAATTTAACGCTCCTACCTAGAGACTGTTGTTCCATCATCCCCTCGCCCTCGGACCGCGTCCCATCTTTCGCTGCATAGTCCTGACACAGTTTAAGCATAAGAGTATTTCTTTCGTAACCCAATATAAAAATATATAGATGACGGCAGAGTTAGCAAATACCAAGACAAACTGGGACGTTTGCTAAGGCTTCAGGTCACCAGCTCTCCTCACTTCTTTCCTTCAGTTCAAAAGCATTCTTCTCGCTGACCACTTTCTTGCACTTCCACGAGTCCTACATAGAAGCGTAGAGTAAACTTACCTTGCTCCTCGTATGTCGGTACAGCTCCTGTGGGTATTACTCGTAGTTCCAGAGTCCCGGTTAAACAGCTTGGATCCCATCGAATGCATTCTGTCCGCTCGGTCTGTATTTTCTAATGGTTAGAACAAATGAGTTCAAATCCTGCTCACCGTCTGAACATCACCTCAACGAATCTTCATCATCTTGCAAACGCCCCAATTAGTTGCGGTACCAGGGTGTTATGCTCCATCCAACTCGCCAGGGGGTTACCTGCATGGGCTTTGGAACCCTCACCGATTTGGCTTCATTATCCTATCGATACACTAGCTACCTCACCAGTGCTCGGACGACAATGCTATACCAATTAGATGCTTATCTATTGTATTCTGTAATATTGCTTTCGGTCGTGCCTTATGCTTTCGAATAAAATGAACCGTTTGGTCAACACATTCTATATTTTACTGTTTGAACAATTGGGTCCAAATCCCTCGCCCATTCGGAACCTCACCACCTTCATTGGAACACTAGAAACTTTAAGCGCAATATATACCATGGTTACCGTACCCACCTAAACAGTGTGGGCCGCCGAAGACCTCACGCCTTTCAGATTAATATTAACTGCTTTCGGTAATTCCGGATGCCACAGCAAGCCCCTTGGTCAGTGTTCTCTACTTTATAAGTTGGAAGCATCTGCTCCAAAATTCTTTATTTCGATGCGAGTGTTTTACTTACCTGCCATGGTTATTTAACCTGGACCTGACTGCGACACCCACTCAGGCTGTTTGTTATCTGCTCATACAATTATTCTTCGTTTGAAATATCTGACCCACATTACAAAGAGTTCTTGCCCTTTTGTTACTGCCAGTATCAACTGTTACTCGTGAATCCTGACTAAGCATTCTTTTCAGCAAGCGGAAAAGTGGGCGCGCCGCGAGAGCGCTTGGCGCCGAAGAAAATCGATGGTATAGTTGCATTGCCAATGGCCCACTAATATACCACTTGTGGTAAACGGAAGTGTTCCTAGACATAGTGGGTTTCCACCTGAAAAGCGTTCTTGCTTTATAAAGCCACAAATGTTAGCTAAGCAACACTGCGACGTGGTGGATTTGCCTCACCATGGAAATAAACACACTACCCAATGCTAAACACTGAAAATGAGTCCGTTAACCGAACACTGTCAGCACCACGGCCTATATAAAAATCCACACTTTTCATGTAACACAGTTTATTGAACATTTTACGGGATACCAAAGCACACGGAACATTGGAAATTAACTTCCAGAACTATTCGAACACCCTTCTATTTTTTCTGTAAGGAAATCACTTATTGATGATACTGTGCTTCAGCGCTACTTTCTTTCTGACTCAAAGTAACATGTCCATTATGACAATTATGCACCATTCTCCGAACGACGTATTCTGCGACACCTACCTCCGTCGTTCGGGGTATATATGCTTATTTTGTTTCTGTGGATATGGCCACCATTTCATCCCGCCTGCAATGCTGTCTTGTTTATTCTAGGGTGCAATATTCATGTGTGATACATCTTGAACAGATCTCACCATACCTTTGAAGGTGCGCTCGCCCAGACTAGGATAAACCAGATAGTTTTATATTTTTCCTCTATTCAACCATAAGAACACCGCATTGTCCAGCTTTACCTCCCTCCGTATCTTCGATTAATGCTACTACTACAGTTATCATCTAAGTTTGGCTTTCTTGTTCGCTTGCGCTCCACCTACCCCTGCTACATTGATTTACATTGGACACCGTAGCTCCGCACTATTTTGCTTAGAACCATAAGCATCTACATTTGTTCCCTCCCTATATCCTTCACCACAAGCTGTCATTGTTATCACTAGTATCGTTTCCTTTATTTAACCTTAACGGCACCGTATATCCCTCTTCACCTCCGTTGTATTCCTTGCCTTGGCTTAGCTATTATTTATTTTCCTCTGGCTTTCCTTTCCTGTAAGCACACACACCTCCGCTGGTCCACCGACTTACATTTGCCACTAGCGTTGTACCTTGGCGTTAAGATCCTCAAGTATTTATTTATGCTGCCCACCTTTATGCTTACAATAGTTGCCATCGCTTTTGTATTAATCTTTCTCTGATTTTGCCATTGAAACTTTGTACATACTCCCTTTACTTCACTTATTATCCTTTGCTTATTCCTAATACTACTGTTAGCATTTGGCGCTGGCCATCTTATGCTCTTACGCACCACTTAACTCCGCTGTTCCACTGATTTATCTTTTACACTGTAGCACCGCATTTTGTGCGTAGGCACTCAAGTAGCAGACAATCCTATCCACCTTCATCCCTACACAGCTATAACCTCGCTCTTACAAACATTCGTTCCACTAGAAACGTTTAACCTCCCTACATTTTCCCGCATTACCTCGCTTCGTATCCCTTGTCCAGTCCTAGTCCTACTGTCATCTTCATTACTCTGGCTTATATTTCTTAATACTAACTAACTACCACGGCTGCACCACCGACTAACCTTTGACAATTTCGCACCGCACAGTTGTGCGAAGGACCTCAAGTATTTGGGTATGTTGCCTACCTACATAATTTTCCCCAAATATGTCATCGAAATCTTCAAGTTATTTTCCCTGTTTAACCTTAAGAATACTGCATTGTCCATCTGCACATTCCTTCGTAACTTTCGCCGATCCCTACTCCTCCCGTTATCATTTGTCTCTGGCTTTCCTCTGCATTTGCCCACCACTTCACTCTGCCGCTCCAATAACTTGTATTCCACACTGCAGCTCCACATTCTTGTGCATAGCAACTCAACTATCTAGCTATGTCCCCTAACTGCATCCTTCCCCTCAATCTGTCCTCCTTACCACTCGTTATATTTCATATATTTAACCTTATCGTTGTTGCATATCAATCTTCACCTTTATTTTATCCCCTCCTTTGCCTTTGCCCTTATCTATCTCCGTTCTTTGGCATTATTTTCCTCTTACATACCAAGCGCCGCTGCTTTACCTACCTACGTTTGACACTAGCTCCGTTCCTTGGTGTGCAGATCCTCAAGTGCCTATCGGTGCTGCTCAACTTCGTATTTCCATCCAGCTAACATGGCTATTATTAAGAAATTTGTCTCTGTTAACAACACTACATTGTCCCTGGTTATTTCGTTACGTATCCCACACGTAGTCCTACTCCTGCTCTCATCTTCATTGCTCTGGCTTTCAGTTTCTCCCACTGACTAAATACTACGGCCGCGAAACCGATTACCCGTTGACAGTGGTTCCGCACGGTTGTGCGAAGGAAGTTGTGTATTTATCCATGCCTATTAAAATCCGTCCTCCCAAACTGTCACATTTACGGATAATAAGTTGTCCGTGACTTAAGTTTAGCCTCACTGCATTTTCCTCTTTACTTTCCTTTGTATCCCTTGCCTTGAGGTAGTCTTGATCGTATCATTTTTGATCTGGCTTCATCTTTTGGTTACGCAACACTTAAGTTCGTTGCTTTACTGACACACAGTCGGTATTTGTATTCCGCAGCTTATTGCAAGTAATCTCAGCTTTCGGCTTTGTTTCCCAGCCGTATCGTTTCCCCAAGAATACGTCGCTACTGCTAATAATGGCTCCAGTATTTGCCCTTAACAACCTGCCTAGCCATGCTTCACCTAGCCTCGTATCCTTGCCTTGTCCATATCCTTCTCTTCTCTGTTTGGCTCTGGCTATACTTTCCTAGTACGCGACAGTTACTTGCGCTTCTCCACCGAGTTAATTTTCACACGGTAGCTCTGCATATTTAGGCGAAAGACCTCCAACTTTTGGCAACGTTGCCCATCTAACTCCGTCTCCTAGTTGGGATCCCCATCACCAATTGCGTTTCCCTAATCTAACCGTACAAAACAGCAGTGTTGCTCTTTACTTCTTTTACCTTCTGCCTTGACTTATTCCTTAACTTATCTTTATTTATCTTTCTTTACTTTCCTGTTATGCACCACTTACCTTCACTGCAACACCGATTAACTTTTGACACTGCGCTTTCGCATCGTTGTGCGAAAGACCTCCAGCTGTTGGCTATATTGTCCATCAAAGCGGTTCCACCAAACGGACATCGTTATCACTAAGAATTAATCCACTGTATAACCTTACATTCACTGCTTTGTCCTTTGTACCTCGTTTTGTATCCTTTGCCTTGTCCTATTCCTATTCTGATCCCCACTGCTCTGGCTATCATTTCCTCCTACTAACTAACTAAGTACCACGACTGCACCACTGAGCAACCTTTGACCGTTTAGCCCAGCACAATTGTGCGAAGGACCTTAGGTCTTTGGCTATGTTGCCTACCTAAATACGTTTCTCCAAACAGTCACCGTTATCACTAAGTGTTTTTCCTCTCCTTATATTTAACCACACTGCATTGTCCATCTACACCTCCCTTCATAAACCTCGCTTTGTCCTACTCCTTCTATTGTCATTTGTCTCTGGCTTTCTGGTTCCCTTGTGCACCACCTACCACAGCTGCACACTGACTTACACTTGAAGCTGTAGCACTGCACTATTGTGTGCAGAACCTCAAGAATCTAGTTATGTTCCCTGCCTACATCCCTCCCCTCAAACCGTCATCGTTATCATTAGTTTCTTTTATTTAACTTAACCGGCACTGTATATCCCTCTTCTCCCCGTTGTAGCCCTTGTCTTGAGTTAGCCGTTAGCTTATTCACTTCTCTTTGGATGTCGTACACTTATACGCACACCCACCTCCGCTGCTCCGCCGACCTACATACGACCCTAACTCCTTACCTTAGTATGCAGATCTTCAAGTACCTGACTATGCTGCACAACTTCGTACTTCCACTCAGCTAACATCGCTAGCAGTAATATTTGTGTTACTATTTTGCCGTAACACCCCTGCATCTCCCTCTTTACTTTGCTTAATATCCATCGCCTTGTCCTACTGCTACTCGTGTCTTCACTGACTAACCACCATGGCTGCACCACCGACTAACCTTTGACACTCTAGCTTATCACAGCTGTCACCGGTTTCACTAATACGTTTTCCTGTATTTAAACTTAAACTCATTTCTAGTTTTCATTCACCTTTTTGGTAGATTCTGCCTTGAGAGACCTTATGTTCTCTTGTTGGCACTGGCTTTCTTCTTTTTGTACGCCCTACCCACCTCTGCTGCTTCACCAACCTACCGTGGGTGCTAGCTCCGTACTTTAGTGTGAATATCCTCAAGTAGTTAGCTATGCTATTTAACCTTATCCTTTCTCTAGTTGACATCGTTTTCTCTAATAACTTCTCCACTAGTTGGCTAATAAAGCCTAGAGGGTTCCCTCTTTATCTAACTTTATATCCCCGGCATATTAGTAATACTTTTGTTATCATTTGTCTTTGGCTATCTGTACGCTTACACACCACGTACCTCCGCTGCTTTACTGACTTACCTTCTACTCTGTAGCTCCGTAAAATTGTGCATAGCCCCCAAGTATCTAGCTTTGCAACCAGCAATAATCTTTCTAACTTGCTAACGTCGCTTCCACTAATATTTGTATCTCTATTAAAGAAGAACAAACCTGCATTGTCTCACTTTAACTCACTTCGTATCCCTTACCCAAACCTACTCCTACCTTCATCTTCAAGGCTCCAGATTTCACTCTCCTACTGACTAACTAGCACGACCGACCAACGTTTAACAAATTAGTTCCGCACAGCTGTAATCGTTATCACTAATTCTACTTCCTGAAGTTAAGCTTAACATCCCTGCATTTAGCTTTACACCTCATTTGTAACCTTTGCTTAGGCTTAACTCTTTGTCTTATTTCTTTGGCTCTGGCTTTAATTTCCCTTTTGCACCACCCATCTTAAATGCTCCATCGAAATACTTTTGACCCTACCTCAATACCTTGGAGTGAATATCCTCAAGTATTTGGCTATGTTGTCCAACCTTATGATTCCCAAATGAACATCGGTTTCTACTATAGTTTTGCCCCTATTTCTCCACAACAATATTGCATATTCACTCTTCACTTCACTTTATATCACCAGCCTTATTCTGCGCCTTAAATTGTAACTTTAACTCCAGCGTTTCCTTCAACCTCTTTCCTGCTGCTTCGTCGTCTTCTTCTTCTTCTTTGCTTGAGCTTCTTAAGCATTAGAACAATTCGCCACGCGTGTATTCCGGCTCTAATCCTCAGTGTCATCTGCGTATAATTAGTTTACCAGTACCACTGTAGGACTTCCATTTTTGACTGCTTTTCGTACAATATTGAACCAATGTTGGACTATTTCATACCACACCCGCTGGTTCAAAACTTAGCTAGTTCAGCAACCATGTCATCGATTCAGCTATGATACTTGGTCATATAAAATTCCTCTCTTCTACTCACTGACCACTCGGTAGCACATGCTTCAGAAATTTCTCGACCGCGGTTGGCCTTTGCTACACAGTTAATCTAGCTATTAGCCAAAATGCCACTTACGTCCAATTGCCTTACCAGTGACACAGTAGAAGTCCACCTTCGAGTGGTTCACTTAATCTATTAGAGCGCCGTCGGACTATTTTATTCCACAACTGTTGGCTATTAGTGTAGCTTATACTGCAACCATTTCTTTGTTTCTGCAGTTGCATTTTCCTTAAAATTGAACGCTCCTACCTAGAGACTATTGTTTCATCATCCTCTCGCCCTCGGACCGCGTCCTATCTTTTGCTGCATAGTCCTGACACAGTTTCTGCTTAAGGGTATTTCTTTCGTAACGCCAATATAAACGCACACATGCAGATGACATCAGAGTCAGCAAATACCCCGACAAATCTGGGACGTTTGCTAAGGCTTCAGGTCACCAGCTCTCCTCAATTCTTCCCTTCAGTTCAAAATTTTTCTTCTCGCTGACCACTTTCTTTCCCCTCCGGGCGTCCTACACAGAAGCGTAGAGTAAACTTACCTTGCTCCTCGTATCTCGGTACAGCTCCTGTGGGTATTACTCGTAGTTCCAGAGTCCCGGTTAGACAGCTTGGATCCCATCGAATGCATTCTGTCCGCTCGATCTGTATTTTCTAATCGTTAGAACAAATGAGTTCAAATCATGCTCACCGTCTGAACATCATCTAAACGAATCTTCATCATCTTGCAAACGCCCCAATTAGTTGCGGTGCCAGGGTGTTATGCTCCACCTAACTAGGCACCGGGTTACCTGTGCAGGCGTTAGAACCCTCACCGATTAGATATCATTATCCCATTGATATACTACTTACTTCGCCGGTGATCGGTGATCTATGTTATAACACTTTGAGAATTATCTATTATTGTTTATGTTGCGCACGGACATACCGGTATGCTAGAGAATAAAGTGAATCTTTTGGTCCACACCTTCTATATTTTATGGTTTGAACAATTGGGCTCAAATCCCTCACCCCTTTGGAAGGTTGCTACTTTCTTTTGCATGCCAGAAACTTTACTTTGTGCAATATACCACGGTTACCTTAACCACTTAGCCAGTGTGGGCCGCTGAAGACCTCACCACTTTCATTCCGGAGGCCACCGCATGCTTCTTGATCAGTGTTCTCTACTGGCTTGTATAATTGGACTAATTTCCTTTGTATGCTGGAAAGCCCCTTCCAAAATGCTTTTGCTGGAGGCAGGTGTTTTACTTACCTGCTATGGTTATTTAACCTGAACCTGACAGCGACATCCACTTGGCCTGTGGGTTACCTTCTCGGACAATTACACGGGGTATGAGACAATTGACTCTCCTTAGTCAGGGGTCCTTTCTTACTTGCTAACGCCGGTTTTAACCGTTCTCAGTGAACCCTGGCCAAACATTTATCGTAGACAATGGAAAAAGCGGAGCACCGCGACTGCTATCAACCCGACTGACAATCGTTCGTGTACTTGTTTTTCCATTTGAACGCTTTTATTTAACTTGTGCTCAACTGCAGTGTTCCAAGTCGTTATAGGTTTCACCTAGAAAGCGAGCTCTCTATATAACGCCACAAATGTAAGCTTAGCAATACTGCGACGTGAAGGATATGAATTTCCATTATGTAAATCCTTTGGCTTTTCTATTCTTTTGCGCCTTTGTACTTTGGCACGCAATCCCAAATCGGACATTGTCTCTGACTTCGGGCGCGTTGGGCAACTGGGAACGCTTATCGTCCTCCGAAAGGCGTATGAACTGGGTGCCTAGTCACGGGCTCTCAACTGGTGCGAATCCCTCAACTAGCCATGCTACCTTGTGTTTGACCCTTTGGCCAAAAGCTCGGGCGGAGGTCCTCCAGGACAACGTTCCAATATCGGTCTAGACAACCCAATAATATCTCACTTACAGACAACCCATGGAGTTGCAACTACAAACATTCACACGCTCCATTGCTGCCATAATGCTATTCACCCATGTTACTAGGCTAAATACACAAGGATCCGCCACCAATTTACGTACCCTATCCTTGTACTGTTCACACTCATTTTACTTGATTCTATCCGGCGATCATCCCCACCGCTACAGATGAAGTTGTTACCGGGACACCTGGCAACTCAACCACACAGTGCTCAACAGAGTGCCGCCAGCCTCGAAGTCACCCATCTTTGCTCCTGCAACCGGGAACGCAGTTCAAACTAGCAGCCCTGGACTTAAGCACATTACTGCATCAAAGTCCAGAATTAGACTTATATTTGTTTATTTATTTATGTAGAAATGTCGGAACTCACCAGTGTAAGTGATTTAAATATAACTGGAAAAATCCACTAATGTCGGTGACGTAGGTATTTTCATGCTCACTGCTTCCCTGGATAGAACTGAAATAGCGAATCGTATGTAATTACTAAATAAAATTTGGAAAATAATGATGTTCATGGTAGTGTAAGGCACTTTGGGAAGCTTTGCAGGTCTTTGTGCCTGCAAACCAAGTTATTGATGGGAACCATGCTGCGAACTGACTACACTTTTGAGCAGCTGTGTTGCCAACCGTCACATTTATGCTGGTTGTTGTTCACTCGCCAGTACAAAAGTAACCCTGAAAAGGATGTGCAGGTTATAAAGAAATATGTGGCAAATAGGTTACACATCAGTAGCACCGCTGTATCTCGCCTAGAAAGAGTACTCCTTGTAGGTAAGTAATAATTTCATGTAAGTAAATATAGATTGAAACCTTCACGCAGATTAACGCAACCTAGACGTGGCAAGTGAATGTGCGTGTACTGCGTACTTTACCTATTGCTATACATATTGCAGGTGAAAAGCGCAAATTTATAAAAATTTTGGTTTTGTCACACAACAGTTATACGCATGGATGGATAGACAGAAGCGGAATAATTACGATACGTTCACTTTACAATAACCGGTATATGTAGCATTTAATTTTAGCGGTACTCCATATATATAAACATTGCCTGATAATTAAATAAACGTTTTATTGCCTGGAAATGCGGGGCACGTCTGCAAAGACATGATCATTATAATACAAGCTGATAATGCTTGTAATTATATAAAAATAGAGCAGGTTACCCAGTAACGTACTAGATTTGTGTGTCTATATATATGGGTGTGTTACTGGATAGGTTGCGCGGACTTGTAAATGAGTAAATTTGTGCTTTTGTTTGCCGAGTTCACCATTGGATGAAGGAATCCAAGGAAATGTCTAAATTGGGAAACGTTCGTGACGTGTCAACCATGCAGAAGGGGTAGAGTGGGTACCTATATTTAGTGACAAGTCACACATACGTAAGTCTAAATAGCAATATTTGCGATACCTATGGTTGGGGCTTCCGGTTTCAAACTTGCCAGTCGCTGTGGCCAGCCACAGGATGCCTGAGCTTACAGGAAGCCTTTGGGTAGCTTGCGATGTACCACTCTCAGCTTTATCCACACAACCCAGATCCAGCGTAAACCCGAAGAAATAAGACCGGCAGGCACGTGAATGGGAGCAAAGCTCCGTCAGCGGAGGCGGCCTACACTCCTTTACAGACAAACACAAGCACACTGTATTTGTGGAATCAAAAGCACATAAGGCGGTGACTGTAATGTAGTCCGCTTTACAATGAGTGCGTAGAATCACCTATCAAGCCAAAAGTGGCTACAAGGACGGTGCATCCCGTAGCCTCCAGCAATGCCCAACCGTCTCCTGAAGCCAGTATGTACGACATAGTGAGCAATAGACAGGTAGACACCATATCAACATTCACATTAAGCGTAGTCACACTGGGGATGTTAAGCAACAGCCAATCACTTGAGATAACAAAAGCAATTAAAATATATCTGTTAAAGCATACCGATGTGCAGACATAACTATTCGCAGAATTAGCATTTGAAGTAAGTTAATTAGCAACAAATCCGAAATACGTGCATAAAGTAACACAACACGCACAAACTGCTACAAACGCACTGCTGTTAAGGAAGATTACCACACGTAGCGTAAGCAAGGTATGCAAGTTAACAGATTATCTAGGTAGGCAGAAGAAACCGAATAAGATGGAATGGAATTTATCTAGCATAACAAGAACAGTTTTAGTGTAAGTTGGTTTAAACCAGCTGCGGTGAAGCAATATGAATGCAACATGTATATCTATGTACATCAAGGTACAACTTAGCATTGGAATTTACTTTATTTTTACTATTTTACAGTGTGATGCATGAAACGGTACGGTTAAGCATCACAGTATAAAACCTTTAGATTTGTATAACAAATACCCAGTAAAATTTATAAACGCAGTATAGAATTATGATTATGAAAAATATTTAATGATAGCGTGAAAAACAGTTAATGAGGATGATAAACGAATGTGATTGAAATAAATGCTAGCTATATTTTTATGACCAATAGATGCATGACTATATATATTAATAGATATTCACACCAAGTTGACGGGCGCTTATAAGCCCGGAAGTTCCACTGGTGTATCATCCTTGTCGCCACTCAACAAGTCACTATTATTGGCCTCACTTACCTGCATGACCAGTCCTCCTCATCAGTTGCATGAGTTAGCTGAAGGTGAGAAACACAAATCAGCTGATGTGACGTAATAAAAATGAAAAAGACTAAATTTACACTAAAATTACACAACAAAACCTATATGTTACACCTTATATTATGCGTTTTGCATGAGTTCGGAAATGGAGGCGGTACCTAAAGAGAGTGGTAGGACAAAGAAACTAAGTACACCAATGTTACTGAGGCCGGTTCATTGCCATACCTGCTAGTGTGTCCAACCAAAGTGTTTATCTTCCCCAGTAACCCAGCCAGGAAGTCAAGATGCACCAATCAGCACCAGTGCATAGTAAGTTAGTATAGATTCTAACACATAGGCAACAGCATCTTCAATGAACAAATACACATTATTGGCTTCACTGGCTAAACGGTAGATGACACTGACGCTTATGTTTGACCCATAGTGATGCAGCATTATTACATCTAGCAACTTTCAAGCCATGGGTACCATACGCCACCATGAAAGGTGTCTTCTTAGCGTCTATAAGTCCTATGGCAATTGCGTTTATATCACAAGGGGCAAAGCCACCATTAGTTGGCTCCACACGATATTTAGACCTGCTCTTAATAAAGGCAAATAAGTCAAAAAGCGTAGCTCTCATCAGCGCCAATAGCAGAGCCTACAGGTTTGGCTCCACTGGCCTTTAGACACAGCGTTCAGTGAGCACATACTGGTCACCACAGCAGCGGCCTCATTATCGCCACCGATCAAGTTTATACCTTCGGCTCCGTACTACTGCATGAACGGTTTCTACCCTGCCTATTTATCTCCCCTTGTGGTGGTGTCATTATTGTTACTAACAAAGTCTCAGCTATTCGCACCACACGCCTTCGAGACCGGCGCTTATTAATAGTACAGCTGTCCCACAGCCTATTTGATTACCGATACTAGGAGAGCCACCAAAATACCATAAAATTACGTTATTAAACTAAACTTTGTGGCCCTTTACTGTGTCAGTTTCCTAAGTGGATACGCAACGCACGCTGAAATACCACTGCTGGTTATTTTTAACAGCATTGTAAGCCGGCCAGGCCTTTTACAAAGTGAGCTTTTACCTGGTTATTCGTAATCAATCGACGCCAAAATTTCTCTGGTTGCTGACCGAATGGCGTATTTGGGATCCCCTATTAGTCGTTGAAGGCCATCAGAGAGAAACAAACAGGTATGGATGAAGAATTGTGCAAGTGAAAAATAATTCATGAAACGTAGGTTGGCTTTTTCTGCTGTGGGATACTTGTCTGGGTTGTGTAGACTTCGTGTCCAGCTGTCAACACTGAATATGTCAGGGGGTAAGGTGTGCATTTAATCCTTTTTCTGAATTTGTTCATCTTAGGCGAAGTGCAATTAATCAGTCAAATGCTGGGCTGATCAGGCCCAAAAAGGCATGCAACTTATTATCGAGAATAAATATTTATTTGTTCTTCAAGCACCTATTGAATGTTTTAAACCACGGTAAGCATCCTAAGCTTGATATGGCCGAATCCAGTGCATGTAAAAGGGTAACTTGTCTGCGGTAATAGACCAGCAACCTTTTATAGTTATTGTATCATGTGTTTTAATTTGCTCATTGTTTCAGTGCCAACCCCATGAAATGCTGTTAAAATAGATGCAGGTAAAAGACTTATAGAAATATTCTTGAAGTAATGAACTGGCCGAACTTGGTTATTTGCACGCCATGGGACAGCTGCTAAGCTTATAGGAAATGCCATCGAAAAATCACCAGTTACACGGAGTATCGAAATCTTCCTATGGGAAGGAAGGACACCAAACTAAGTTGTTCGAACACCAGTGAGCATCAGTAAAGCTATCCGCAACAATGTATGTTAATTGCTACAGAAGCAGCTGCCAGTCATGGTGGCATAATCGATCCATGTAAGCCATAATTCCAGGTAAGTGCATTGTGGTTCTACGAGCTCAAGGCAAGCTAAACCCATCTGTTTTGTCTCCGGATAATTGGCATCTCGCCAGAATGCGAGAAGAAACGCCAGTTGGCGCCACAAGTCGTTTTGTCTGTATGATGACTTGTTCTTCACGTCCAGGTAAGCGAATAAATTGTTTAAGCCAGCTGGCTTTTGAGAATGTATCAGCTAGTACCAGCAGATGCATGGTCATGCATCGGCTAATGTAGCCATGGAAATTTCGGGAGGACCGGGCGACAAACAAGAGGCAGCGAAACAGTCAGACTGGCGTAAATGCATGAAAACGTTCTTTCGAGAGAGTGGCGGCACACTGCGGTGCCCAGCATTATGGTACCCTGTAACCTACATAATTTTGTTTAGTATACATGATTTACTTTTTGTTCTTATATCACGTCTCCGGTGTGGCTGATCCTGCGGGTACTGCTTAGGAGGAAGGTTATGCAAGGCGCACGGTCGAAAGGCCAATGTAACTGTTTGCTTGCAACCTTCAACCAAAAGTATAATTATTGTAGAGACGCATAGATATTATGTTGCGCTAAGGACACAATTAACCATGATGACAATCATCAAAAAACGAGTAGCAGCTTAAATGAA
>CALYDF020000178.1:0-17000 GCA_944474145.2 Dicrocoelium dendriticum
GAGCGGCAACGTGACGCTCTTGGGTGGCAACACCAAACCTTTCCATTTTCCAGAGTAACTCGCATCTTCGTACTTCGATTTTCTTTTCTCTACTTTTCTTCACGTATTGGTATTATTTTCTTATTTAAGTACACTTCCCTATTCTGTACCTTTGATTTCCTATCCTTTGCTTACTTCACGTGACTGCCATAGCAGGGACTGCTAGGGCAGGAAACGTGGGCATTAACTGGTTGGCCAGGGTGCGATACGGGTGTTTCCGTTTTAGATCCATCAATAACTGAGCACTGCATCAATTCCTGGCTCAACGATCCACTCAATTTGGAACACTTACGGGATGCGCCTATCGTTCCAGTCCTTATCTGATCTGAACTGAACTGAACTGAACTGAACTGAACAAAGGGATGGAAGGTTTCTTCATTCCAATTTTTGGTGTAAAACGTGGTTAACTCTCTGTTAATGACTGCGCCTCCATACCTGAGCTGCTCTCGGGGAAGACCGTGTTAGCAGACGGCCTTAACCCGTCCTAGGTGCCATATTGCAAGACAAACTTCCGCTTCACTGCGCGGATCAAGTGTAATGACCATGGGCTGGCGGCTAGGTTCGCGGGACGTACAATTAGACGATGAGGTTCAATTGAACTTGGAGTGGAAATGTTTGATCCAGCAATCCAAGCGTCTCTGTAGGTTGACAATCGGCGAACCATTCGCCTCTTAAATAGTTGCGCTGATACTAGGCTACTTTAGTTAGTGGAGCGGATGAGCTAAAAGCGCTTGAGAGTTTTGCCAGACGGGGCAGCGGCTTTCATTTCCGAAGCTTACCGAGACCAGTAGGCTTAAGGTGCGTCTCTCTGGCTTCTTCTGAGCTGCCGATTGACAGAACATTGCACTGCGTTATGGTTGGACTCCCCATGGATATTCTTGCGGCCATCAAAAAGACCTGAAGCGTGCGTGGTGATCCAGGACTTCGTAGGGTGCGGAGTAAGATCACACGCTAGAGGCCCAGAAGAAATCCTGTTGACGAGTATGAAGGTCCAGTGTTCAGTAATGCCCTGCGCTGAGTCACAAATAAGTGCATCGGCCAGGAAAGCTTGATAGCTCTTCTGAACAATGAGAGTAGATAGTTTATTTGTATCCATCTTAGTGCTTCCTTCTTGGGTCTCTGCGAAAGTCATGCAGATATTCGCACAAACAAGAGCATGGTCGGAGTCAAACAAGGTAGACAAGCTTTAGCTTCACTCTTTTGCACTACCACGCCATGTAAAACTGAGTGCAACCTTATCACTTTGAAAAAAAGTTGGATGCAGTGGGGTTTTCCAAGTTGCAAACGTCCCCTCAAATGTCCAAAGTTGGTGCACGAAAGGAAAAAAGGGTGGCTTCGCACCATTGCGAACTCCCAATATCCGAGCGGCGCTCACCGAGCGAATGGTGACAACCGAGGGTTGTGTCGCATGACAATAAACTACTGACCCGTGTGTTGAGATCTCCAGCAAGAACAACTATATCGGATTTGCCAGCTCTGCGGAAGAGCTGGTAGCGTGAACGGTTGGAATCGTTCTGGACGGACTCGGAACTGCAGTCAGTTGGAACGTAAGCGGATACCACAAACAAGTTGCTTCCCTGCTCACGATATCTGTTGATAATGCGTACTCACCGAAGCTGAACTACACACACTCGACCATTGAAGGAAACCAGTCCAGCAGCGCGGATGCACCTTGGCAGCTTAGCGCTACGCCTGCGCCAGCCAAGTCGGCGGCAGCTGCCTCTGTGTCGCCAGATAGACGTAGTTGAAACATGGCTCCGCGGTCGGTGGGAGGTCTCAAAACCGCAGTACGGGAGCCCTGCAAGCGGGTTGCGGAAAGACAGCAAAAAGCGATGGCAGGGATCTCCAAAGTGCATGCGAGACCAGCCTGCTGCCAATCCTGCATGAGAGTACGTACCTTGAAGGATGCCAGGTAGAACGAGGACCGAGGCTGAAGGAGAGCTACTAGACGAAACCTGTTGGTGCCGACGAAATCCTTGGAAGTGGCTTCCTCGAAACAGGAGTCAGCAACTATCGGATAACGGTGCTTGGAAACAAATGAACGGGTGACGTGTGAGTCCGGTGTGCAGGTAGCAGAAATTAAAGCAGCTAAGCGCGATATAACCGAGGAAAAATCCATGGTTTCCGTCGGCCACCGACGCTTTATTGGAGGACAGCGCCGACCGCAAGCTCTGAGGCATTCGTTGTAAACGGATGAGGGGTGGACTGACCGGTGTGAACTTGGAGAGTTGTTAGAGATGGCGCCATTGAGCCGTGCGGCCAGGGTCCGCTTGAGCTGAGAGCCGTGAGGGAAGAACCGTCGTCAACATTTGACAAGATGTTGAATGTAGTTTAAAAGTAGTCAGGTCTGCGAACTTCTGACTAGCCTTTATCTTATCTGCGAGGAACGCAATACTAATCCACGAGAACATGTGACCCGATAATTACCTCACGCCGTCATTTTGCACTTATTCGGTTTAACGTCCAAGCCGTGTTAGGTCAATAGCTGGAAGAAGGATGGTATGTGAGCTTAGATTCCGATTGTGATGAGATTACTTTAGGAATGTTGCTGAGGTATGGGTACACAAAGGCTAGACTACAGGTCATGTCCTAGCTGAAGAGTTGAAAGTTCCTTGCCGTGTTGCATAAAACGGGAGGCACTCTTAAAATCTCAACCAACCCAATTGGGGCGTCTGCAAGGCCTCCGGAATGCTGTAGCAAATAAGGGCAAGGCCGATCTTGGTATGGAATGTTTTACCAGTGAGGTGTTGCACTTGTGGAATGAGGCGACTTTCAGTGACAGAGGGTAATAAACTAAATTGTTTATCCACTTCTTCAGTTAGTGCCGACAGTGTTATGACATGGCCAGGCGATAAAAAGCGAGCACATGTGATTGTAGAATGTGCAAATTGACACAATTGGATAATTAGTTTTGCACTTTGTTATTTGTAGTTGATCTAAGCTACGTCGGACCTGGATCTAATCTACACTCGACTGACTACTCTCCTGTTTCTGACTGCTCCCCGACATCCGAGACGTTATTACTTTAGGGTCGACATCATAAACACTCTGTTCTCCACATCCTGAGACCTATCCTACGCATGCTAACTGGCTTTGCATATAGCCGCTGCCTTCCTGAAAGCTACTTTTCTTATGACGCTCTTTACGGTTATTCACACCTTAATTTGGCGGCCTAGCTTCACCTTGCTGGCTTATCCGGACTCGTCTGACTGGTCTACTACTTTCTGACCCACCTCAAACTTCTGAGCTCTAAGTGACTTAGGCTCTGCCGACGTAACGTCCTGTAACACTCACCTCAAATGCATTCTTGGCCAAAGTTCATCCTTATTATTATGTCCCCTTTCTTCATGTACACGCCTAATGTGCAGATGCTCTCCTTTAGTAATAGGACCTAAATTCTACGGATTTCACTCCTTGAGCTGATATTCTAATCTCGTCTCAGTGGTCTCTCTTCTTCCGACTGCTGTGACCCCAATGACCAAGGATGGGCACACTTATCGGTCTACTCACATCTCTTTGAGAACATCGTTGGCTTTTCCACTTCCCCTCAATAGAGCGTTTTCTTGTTTGCGCTCTGTTTGCATTACTTTTACAATTTGACGAATGTCCCTTCGGACCTGGATCTAATCTACGCTCGGCTGACTACTCTCCTGTTTCTGACTGCTACCAGACAACAGAAACGTTATCACTTTAGGCGCTACATTCCAAACACTGTTCCTCTCACCCCGAGACCTTTTATTGACATGCTATCTGGCTTTTCATATGGCCACTTTCGTCCCGAAAGCTTCCTTTCTTATGACACCCATTACTGTTATTCACACTTTAAATTGGCGGCCTAACTTCACCTTGCTGGCTTATCCGAACTCGTCTGACTGGTCTACCGCTTTCTGACCCACCTCAAACTTCTGAGATCTAAGTGACTTAGGCTCTGCCGACGTAACGTCCAGTAACCCTCCCTCAAATGCATTTTTGGCCAAGGTTCACCATTTTTACCATGTACTCTTTCTTCCTCTACATGCCTAATGTGCAGATGCTCTCCTTTAGTAATAGGACCTAAATTCTACGGATTTCACTCTTGGATCTAAGTGACTTAGGCTCTGCCGAGTTAACGTTCTGTTACCCTCAACTGAAATACATTGTTGGCCAAGGTTCATCCTTATTACGATGTCCACTTTCTTCCTGTACATGCCTAATGTGCAGATGCTGTCCTTTAGTAACTAGACCTAAATTCTACGGATTTCACTCTTTGAGCTGATATTCTAATCTCCTCTCCGTGCTCTTTTTGCTGATGACTACTGTGGCACTAATGATCAGGGATGGGCAAACTTATCGGACTGCTCACATCTCCCTGAGGACATCGTTGGCTTTTCCACTTCCCCTCAATAGAGCGTTTTCCTGTTCGCACTGTGTTAGTATTACTTTCTCAATTGGACTGATATCTCTGCGGGCCTGGCTCTATCTACCCTCGGCTGACTACTCTCCTGTTTCTGATTGCTCCCGGACAATCGATACGTTATCGCTCTAGGTTTTACCTTCCAATCACTGTTCCCCTCATCCTGAGATCTTTTTTTCGCATGCTAACTATTTTTGCATATAGCCGCCGCCTTTCTGAAAGTTTCCTCTCTTATGACGCTCTTTACTCTTATTCACCCCATAAGTTGGCGGCCTAGCTTCACCTTGCTGGCTTATCCGGACCCGACTGACTGGTCTACTACTTTATGATCCACCTCGGACCTCTGAGATCTAAGTGACTCAGTCTCCGCCGAAGTACCGCCTTATAACCTTAACTCCAAAAGCATTCTTGGTCATGATTCATCCTTACTTTTATATCCCCCTTTCATCCTTAACATTTCTTCTAAACCAATGCTCTCTTTCAGTATTTAAATCTACATTATACGGCTTGCTTTCTATGCGCTAGCACTCTATTTTCGTCTTTATTGTCTCCTTTCGTTGGCTGGTGTCCCTTATGATCATGTTTCAACAGACCTAACGGCCTGTTAACCTCACTCCGAGGCTAACTGCCGTAAAGTTTAGCCACTTTCGTCCTACAACTGCTTCTTTTATGATGACACTCATTACCTTATACTTAGCTATATTTGGCGGCCTAGCTTCATCTTGCTGACTTACCTGGTTTTGTCCGAACGGTCTTGTTTTCTGGCCTCTCTCGGAATTCTGAGATATAACTGATCTAGTTACGGCTGACGCAACGCTCTGTTACCCTCACCTTAATTACATCACTAGGCATTATTCATCCTTATTTTTATAAACAAGGATGAATCATCACCTGAAGAAGGTCGGCGGCTTTTCCACTTCTCCTCAATAGAACCTGTTTTAACGACCCATTCTTTCCATCATGTGCCTTCTGTTGCATTCCTTCTTCATTCGACGCTAACTTACATGCGTCTGCCCTCTGCCTTCGTACATTCCTACTGATTTAAGACTGAGGCAACGCGTCCCTGTCGCTATTTCTGTGTGATATTCCTTCCCATAATCTGCACACCTCGTCCTCCTCTCTCCGGTTCCAACCGATTGAGCATATGCGCATTAGGACCCCTCAAACTCGCTTTTCTTTACCTTCATTCCTATTTTAGAACAATCTTTCGTTCTCTACTGATCCGTGTTCTGCTTGCCCCTCGTCGTATTTCGCCACTTATGATACACATGTATATGCGATAGATAAAAAACAATTACATGCATAGGGGTACAATAGTTTAGTTATCGCCGCAATTGATCGACCGCATTCCAGACGCATCCCTTTCTTCTGTCTTTGTGGCTGTTTCTGTTCGTTTCCTTTTATTCCCGAGTTTGTCACAGGTACGGCGACACGCACCCAAGGAATTGTCCATCGTTGCAACAACAATACAAGCCACACAGTTCCTTTATCTGGACATGAGCGGAAGATTATCAACCCTTTTACAACTTACTAACCGGACAAATCATTCGTTATCATGCAAGGATACAAATTTTCCGAGGCTTGAACCTTTGGGTTCAGTTTGCCTAACGCTATATCTTCCACATTACTCTTGCCTGGAGAAATACTGTTGACTTCGTAAGGCACATTCTCCTGCGATACAAAGCCAGAACAATTAGTTATTTTGAGCTCTTCAATTCGCGTTGACCGCTCAATTGGCCGTGGTTTCCTATATTTCTAATCAATTTTACTGCATACCCCGGGGATCTGCGATTCTTTCTTGGGAACCATATCCTATCCTTCAAGACTTCAACAACAAGTCAACATATTTCAATGTATATCCCTCGGAGACTTCACGTGGTTCTGCAGAGGATCAACACGTCATATTCACAAAGACAAGACTCATGAACGCAATGGGAACCCGGATAATGCAACTTCCGGCAGAAAAATGGGACGCAATTTGACTGCGAATAACCGAGCAAACAAACGTTTAACCAGAAACAAGCCAGTTACAACTTGCCATTCAATGGATTGGCGGCAGTGTTTCAGGACGTGGTGGGTTTTCGCCTGGCAAGCGTTCTCCCTATAAAAAGCCACAAATGTCCGTTTAACAACACTGCAACGTGGCGAATGTGACTCGCCACCGAATAAAGTCACAGCCCATAACTTCACACTGGCAGGTCAACAAGCGTCACCATTCTAGGTAGGTTCGTTACACTGGAACTTCTACATCTGCATATACTGTCGTCTTTTTGCTTTCTACGATATCACCGTTGACCTTTGCGTTACTTGTGCACGAACTCACTGTATTGTCATATCTCTCTTGTGTGTGCTCTTCAATTATCTTCCAATGGATCATTCAGGATTCTCAATCTATTATTAGCCGAGGTCCCGGTTTCACGACAGCCAAATTATTATTTCGCATTTTCACCATTGTACAGTTCCAATCATGGACATATGAACAATTTTCTACTGTCACTGTTACAGTTGCCATAAAATGTCTGTACAGTTGTACATTTCTGATCATGCCTCCATGGGCGTGCCTCGCATAGTCGAGAATAAAATATTTATTTTATGTCTTCTGATGTTATAAATGACATGGCCCCAGTTAATTGGAATTTAGCCGGATCAATAGCTTGAGGAGAGTTCGAAGCACATTTTCGTTTTCGATGACTGAGTTCGTTGCAATGAAACGTAGCATGCGAATACTAACATTGTTTAAGCGTTGCAATATCCTTTAGGGCACAACTAGATCGAGGATAAACTAAATATGCGTAAAATGAGTGGGCTGATCCCGGGGAAGTTGGGCAACCCTAGAGAGATCAGTGACCTCTCAGCGTATTTGGAGGTCATTTTTGGTTAAAAGTTCTCCAAGCGATACGCCACTATCCTTTTGCATTCAATGTGTTCGGTATTCAGAGAACTATTCTCATTCTAAGAAGGTAGTAATTAACCTTAGGATGTAAGGACAGAAACAGAAGTAATCGGTGAATCCATTCAATTAAACAGAAATCGGAGTAGAATAAACAACCTAAGTGAATCCTAAGGCTGGCTATCCGAACAATCTCCTCGTGGTGTCAGCTGGGTGGCTCGGGTTTAACCCATGTCAGCAAATAGTTCGGCGGCAGTGTTCCAGGACGTAATGGGTTTTCGCCCGGCAAGCGTTCTCCCTATAAAAAGCCACAAATATCTGCTTATCAGCACTGTGACGTGGCGGACATGACTCGTCACAAACTAAAGTCACTGGCCCGTGGATACGCGGAAAATGTTATCCAACCCACGAAAATCAGTCGCTTATTCTCACATTCCTGATGATAACAAACAGGCAAAAATTCCGCGGCGCATTCAAAAACACAAGCTACATTCCCACACAATTATGGTTGGCGGCATCCGGTTTCGGATTCGCCTGTCACTGTGGCAAGCCACAGAATGCCTGCGCCTACAGAGGGACCATGGATGGCTTGCGCTGCACCACCCACAGCTCCAACCGCATACCCCATATCCAGTGTAAACCCGAAGGAATAAGACCGGGAGGCATGCGGTTGGGAACCACGTTTCATCAACGGAGCCGGCCCACACTCCTTCACAGGCAAACACAAACACACTGTATTTGGGGAATCAAGCGCACACAAGGCGGTGGCTGGATCGTAGTCCGCTTCACACTGAGTGCATGGAACCACACTTCGAGCCTAACACGGCCACAAGAACCGTGCACCCCGTCCCCTCCAGCAACGACCAACTGTCTGCTGGAGCCAGTATGAACGATGTAGTGGGTAATAGACAGGTAGGCACCTTGTCAACATGCACATCAAGCGCAGCCACACCAAGGAAATCAAACAACAGCCAATCACTTGAGAGAGAGAGAGAAAGAAAAAGGGAAAAACTCGATTAATGCATAAGGAAACGGTGATATAAACCTTAAGTAAATAGCATACGTAATAAGTTGTTTACAAACAAAGCCTAGCTAAGTGCACGAGGTCAGGAAATATAGTTCACGGAATGCCACGAACACAAAAATGTTACGGAAATCGAATACATTACATTACATTACATACTATATACACCCATATACTTACATACACTGTTATGCCAAACATGTCCTTTTGTACAAATATGGTCACACTATGTTAGCTAAATATGATCATGCCTGTAAACGTGTGCCTCGTATTGTCAAGAATAAAAATTTATTTATTTATAAGAGAAATACCATGTGCTAAATAACAGAAATATGGTATCTCGACATTTTCTTCCTAATAGGTGAGTGAGCAAAAATCCGGTTCTTCATCGTGGATGAGCTTGAGCTTGGTAAACATGAACAAACTAATCACCCCTTGTAAGCTTAAAACGAATTCATGGAAACCCTCAGATAAAGAAGGAAGCCCGGGTGGAATTGCTGTTCACGCCAGGGACGACCAGTTCCAGATTTCTCGACTACCTGGAGTGAGTATGACCAGTGACTACCTGGGCGGTGAATTAGTTAGAATTTGGTAATGTGCACGAACTTCTCCATAGCCTGCTTAACTTTTTCTAGTAACTGCTGGTATGGTCAAGTTAGGACGCGTAGCCCGTTAGTCCGGTATAGTTTGACCTAAAAGCCGACTAGCGGTGCTACTTCTGTCAGCTAAATGAGCTAACGGTAGTGAAAGAAGAGCTCAGCATGTCCGAGGAAGTCTGGTAAAGTCCTATAAAGAGCTGGAAGCTGAGAAGCCGACACTGATGCCAAGTACGCTAAACATCGTGGAGTGGTTGATTGAACTTTCGTCGCGCATCAACCGCGGGGTCGCAATGTTAACGATATTCCCTACCTTTGGTGAAAAGTGGACAGTGACAAAAGCGAACACTGCGAAATGTTCTACCGAAATCTAATGATTTCCTAGTGAGCCTTGGCTCTATGTATGGATTAATGGGACGTTGGCATCTCGAAGGATGACACTGGCCGGCTGAGTCGCCTCCTCAGTTCTGGGCGTAAGCATGCTTGCGTTAACCTATGTAGCAGCCAGGAACGCGGTTTCACCTTCGCACACTATAACATAGGGAGAAGTTCTGTCAAATGAGCCAGGGATCTTAGTCGTCATTGCATTGTGGCCTACGTGTTTCCCTGAAGAGCCGAAATAAACGCGCAGGTTGTAGCACCACGTTAAGGCTTCGCTTGTACTAACCGTATTAGTTACTGCCAGTGAGATTGTTAAGCCTAAGTGCTCTGAAGCGTGCACGGCCTATGTTACTCTACGGCTGGCTAGCTCTACTGGCTGGCTAGCCGAACAACCTCCTCGTGGTGCCAGCTGGGTGGTTCGGGTTTTACCCGTTCCAGCTAATAGTTCGGCGGCAGTGTTCCAGGACGTGGTGGGTTTTCGCCTGGCAAGCGTTCTCCCTATAAAAAGCCACAAATGTCTGCTTAACAACACTGTGACGTGGCGGTCGTGGCTCGCCACAAAATAAAGTCACTGCCACGTGGATATCTGGATAATCCTTTCCAACCCACGGACACTAATCTTCCAATCGCACCTTGCAGACGATAGCAAACATTCAAGAATGGAGCAGCACAGTTAAAAGCGCAAATAACACAGCTACATAAACGCACACACAATTACATACTTACATTCCCCCTACACAAACAAGCACTGTTATGGCAAACATATCGGATTTTTGCAACTTCTTGATCACGCATTGTTTTGTCAAAATGATCATGCCTGTAAAGGTGTGCCTCGCCTTGCCGAGAATAAACGCTTTATTTATTTATTTATTTAAAACAGTGTTGACATCAAGCTAGTAACGTTCACTACGATGGTAGTCGATTCCAATGCAGGGGAGGCGGATAAATAAACAAACGGTATACTCCTCGACGGTGTGTACTACAGCTCTACTCGTATGATCATTAGGCACAAAGGGATCCCAAGGGATGGACGATAATTTTTGTTTTTCCGGTCAGTTTTCAATCTTGCTTTTAAAAAAGTTTCAAAAAGATCTTTCTTTCAAGCTTTCAAAAGATTTCGAGCTTGCTAATGCTAATAGTAGCAATAATAATAGATGCAAATACATCCAAATGTTTTAATCGGATTATCGCAGACATCCTTGGAGCCTTCTTCACGGAAGGGAAACCGTTATTTCAAAACGCGTCTGGCGGCGCCGATTAGCTTAGGACAGAAGCTCTCTACTACCACGTTAGCGATTGAAGCGACATTGTTTGGCGAGTGCCAAGTAGCAGTGGTGACCAAACAAAACAGTTTCGTTAAAGATTGTAACCGGAGTTCTTGTAGTAATGTTTGGTCCGTTGATTATATACTGAGCAGTAGCTGTGGCTTCTTCAACATCAATGAATGCCTCTTACCGCTCAAAGGCAATGCTTGGAAAGCTACTGAGGGGGTGACGCATTCCGAGAACATATCCCTGTTTAGAACAACCTGACTAAAAGCGTCGTACCGCTTAAACATTTTACCAAGTAGAGCAATTCGGAGAACAGTATGAGAGGCTTAATCCAGCGTGTACCGCAAGGTGTCATAAGTAATGGAGAATTGGTCGCCAAATACATAAATAAATTGTATAGTTCTGGATGATAGGCAACTCAACATCTTGGTTTACGAACTTCAGGTTTTTGCATAAGTCAGTAAAACTAATAAACGCAACGTTCGAGTTTATACAACACAGCACTTAAAACTTTTGCTGGTCTTAGGACCTGCCAATGCGCCAGAGTCCTGTGCAAACGCATAACAGATGTTCGGGACTGAAAGTAATGGAAACGAAGGCTTTTATGTGGCAAAACCTTATGCAAGTGTTTTCTGAGCCCTGATAGCTGTATCGTTCATAATTCTGTAAGCAGCCAACTATTTTGTTTACGAAAGCCATCTCCAGAGGTTGTGATGTCTCAAGCCTTTAAACCATAGGCTTGAATTTACGCATTGTGCATGACGTACTCCCACCCAGCAGCACCTCAAGATTTTAAAAGGATTAAAGTCAATTTCGTTTGCAAAAGCCGCGTTTAGAAAAACGTCCAAAATACTTCGTTTGTTCTTACTAACCACATGCTAACCTTACGATTTCCCGGACTACATGCACCGTTAGGCGTCCAGAAATCCTCTGGAAACCGTTCAGAAATCCTCCGGAAATGATTTATACATGTTGCAATAATCGTTCAGAAATCCTTTGGAAATCGTCCAGTGATCCTCCGCAAATCATCCGAAATTGCTTCGGAAATAATCAGTAAATTGCTAGGTAATTCTACGTCGACAGGCACTCACCATCAGCTGTCTGCACAATGCATATTCAGCACACGTAGTACTCTGAAATATATGCTCATATTTTACCCCTGTTTCCACGAAACTTACTGATTCGCGATAATCTAGCACCAGGAGGTTGCAAGCACGCTTGCTGAAAGCGCACCTACCTAGTTCCAACAGTATGTGCTACTTCCGCGAACGCGAGATAACCCCTCAGTGGCACAGAAACTGCAGGCAAAGCGCAATGTTCCTTGCGCACAGACTGCGTAGAGAAATAAAGGTATACGCTTACCACGTCCAGTAAAAGCTTAACAACGCTGAGAAGAAGCGACTTTATGTAGAAAAATCGTAACCATCCCAGCAGTTTTAAGAGATCAGTCTTCCGTGCCTTCGTTTAGGTCCACAATTTTACTGCCTAAAATGGACGGATGGTATACAATATATGTAACTGCTTATATCACCCGGACTACTGAGGCTTCCGTCGGATTTTTGTTGTTGGACGTCGTGTCGTACGGAGTGCCATCATTTTTTGATAGTTTCCGTTGAATTCACACCGACACCCAAATTTTCCAAGAAACAAAGCTGTAATATATATGCACAGATAACAAGTACAGCTTACAGTGGATAACAGTATTAATATTGGTCTTCAGGAAAGCGAGGACACTATGCGTTTCGGAGTAATTCATGCATGATGCGACACAACGAGGCGTCATCGCGGTCATCCTATTCCTGGTGGCCGCGTTCACATTTTCCCCGTTAATTGTTTCCAATTATTGCGCCTAATGTACTGATAGGTACGTAGTTCTAATGTTATCAACTTACCTTTGTGTTGCTTTTCTCCCACGGCAGCATCAAAAATCTGTAGCTCCGAGAGAGAAGAAATTCGTATAATGGAATCTGATGTGAAATACGCACTTGACTGCCGTGAAGCTTCCGTTAAGCATTTCATGCTTTCGGATATGTTTTTGAACAAGCTGTCCCAGCGCCGACTCCTTTCTACACGAGACGATGCATGCGTTTAGAGGACATGCTAAACTTACCTAGTATGCACATGAGGATCTATTTAATGTCTGCCCGCTCAGCAGGTTGACTTTATTGAATGTGCGCAAGTGTGCCTGTGAGGGAGCATAAATTATGATGTATACTTGCCAAAGCTGGGCTCCTGTATTGATCTAGATGTGGGTGGTGAATGTCTAACCAATACTGGAAATGACGGCAGTGAATAATAATTTAAAGCGATAACACACCTGGACAACAGAGATTAACCCCAAGTTGGGCTACATGGGATATCGGCTTGGCCCTGGGTCCCGACACCTGTGCTGCATAGCTGCAAAATGCCACGGCGGTTTCCGCAATGCATGCAGATTCTGAAGAAAACTGAAGTATGGCTGGAGGTGGCATGCGGTAGGTGGCATCTGCTGGCATCTTCTTTTTCTGCGGCCAGTCTGCCTCCTTTTCCCTCTTAGAAGTCAGGCTGTCTGGTTTCCGTCCTTGCTGTATTTTATGACGTCAAATAACAGGCTACCTACTTATGACACTTCGGGGGCGTTCCCATAGCAACGTTATCATCCGTATTCACTGAATATATCCTGCCTGCATACGTGTGTGCCATTAACAGAGCGTAATTGAAAGCACCTTCGAAATGGTTTGCTGGAAAATAACTCACCTGCTGGCATGAAAAACTCCACAGGGTGTAGGTGGTCCCTGGGATGGGGGACCGATGGGTTTCCACCGCCGCATTGTACATATAATGGGGATTTAAGGAATCAAGGCACTACGAACATCCTGTCGCAGCCACGTGCTGCTGGTGACAGTAACATCGGAGCGCCTTTCTGATTTCGTGCGCACTAGGTAATAAAAGTCAGACATACATTTTAGAATAGAAACAAATCAACTATGCATTATTACATGACATATAAAGAGAGACTACGGGTATACATGTTTTCACGTTCCATAAAAATTGACCACATCAACAATGACCGGATTAATAGAATGGTTATTAGTGAAAGCGGAAAAATTGATGACATTCCCAGTCAGGCATTTCCTACGAAATTATGCGACAGAGGCATGATAGCAATTCTGCGTTTTATCTTGAAAAACGTGCACTTGTAAACAAGTTGGTCTATTGCAAACCTAGTCACAAGGTGGCCTAACTGCAACGTAACGTATATGCCGATCGATGTTGATTACACTCCGCGGCCATGGAGGTCGTACCGAGTTTCAACTGCCCGTTATAGTATGTAAACGCTGCCGACATCCATTTGGGGCACAGGTTGAAGCCCAAGCGTTGTTACCAACCACAAATAGGTTGGTTTGAAACCAGTGAGAGTAAAATATACCCTTCATAGCAAATGCCAGCTCATTTGTACGAATCACAAATGTCCTGCTCAAAGAAGGGGATTCCTCAGAATGGAGATCGGCAGGCTTCTCAGCCATTTTCATACATCTGCGCATGAGTTGCGCCGTAAGATTAACAGCCGTATGAAGCACACGCTTCAGCGAATGCATGTATGACTTGAACGAAAACGCAGAGAAGTTATCCAACGGTCCTTGTTTTTAATATCCTGCATTAAATGCCCTAGGGAATGAAGTCATAACTCATTTCCTCTGCGCCATATCGATGATAATAATTACGCACAGACTTTCAACACGTCATGTGTGACATCTATGTGAGGTTTGCAGAACACAGGGTGGCATAAGAGGTAAATAGCTGTGTGTAAGTCAATGAAGTTTTCTTTGTGTAACCGTGCCATTACGTATCGAAGCAGTGCAAGCTCTGCGTTCAATACAAACTGCCGAAACTCCCTAGCTTTCCAGCGACGATAAAGGAACACGCTCCGACAACGCCTATTGAAATCTGTTGTCCAGCAAAACGAATCCCACGCATAAGCGCATTCAAGCTTCCGAAGCCCTTCTATTCGACGAAGCATTGCAGGTTTACGTTTGACTTTGTCCATCAGAAATTCATGCGACGCAGAACACCTAACATACAGCGTGCGTGTGATCCGTTGGAAAGGTGACAAACATATCTATTGAAAGCGACGCAAATGGTCAGATTTCCGGTCGCATGGACAACCGAAACTATTCATTAGTGCGAGGACGACAAACAGTTTGTGGAATGTCACTTTTCGATGGTGATACGTTCCCAGTTGCATACAATTGTCACAACTACCATAACGGGAATGTGTTTTGGTTCTATTAACAGAAGCATGCGCAGGTACATCACATATGACAGCAGGTAAGTGCACCATGGTGTGCGAGGTATGGCAAGGTAAGAGCACACCGATGGATAACACATCAGACAATTCAAATATAATGGGAACCAGGATTCCTGGTACACTTGGCGGCTTCCTGAGCCACTATACAGTCCAACAACGAAGGGGGCTGAAGCAGTTGGGGTTATCACCCAGCACAAACTGAGCCATTTCGTTAAAGTTGAAGAGTTGAAGGGGCTAAAACCATCCACGTGCAGAGAACATCTGTTGGAAGAGTGCACTTTCCACGCAGTAGAATACAAAGCCCACATCGTAATCCCATATGTCAGTACATCCCAGACGGCATAGAGATTGATGCTGTGCCCCTTGGAGTTCGCATCAGCGTTCTGTAGGCTTTCGGCAATGGGGGTAGGAAAGTCCTAAGCACTACTAATACTGTTTTTACTGAAGCTGCAGTTGGTCGGCTACTTTAAACCCATTCACTTAATGGGCGCCCATTATCCACCTTGTGTGTTACGTATGACGGAACATTATCCATGGGCAACGCAATATCCCCTGTGAATGCACTCCCTAAACCTAGACATATATACATTAACAGGTAAATAGCTCACTTAGGGTCGAAATCACTTTATCCTCAGGTGCTCATGAGGCAGCACAAAGCGATTCAGAGTCAAGAGCAACAGGACGCACAGTAGCTACATATAAACGGAACAATTGACAATTTGCACCTTCAGGTGTAGGTAAAAGAGGAGTGGTATTTGTGACAGCATCGACAAAATACAGCTCCACAAGTTAGCCTAACCTACGGCGCCACTGCCGTTGCCAAAATCGTTTACAAGTTTGCTTATACGGTAAGACATAAGAACCAGTATGGTATGTTTGTTGTCATAAAACTAAAGGTACGCATATGTAAATCTACCTTTGACGCACAGCGAATTTCCAAAGTAAATGACCGAAGCGAAGCATTCTGAAATAAGGTCGTTATGACAAGCTTGCAACCGTATAGTCGGATGTTCGCACAATTCAAACTGAGGAGGTCAGATGCATTATAACGATACATTCATATTCAAAGGTACGCAAAGAAGTAAAGAAGTTTACATTTATTCATAACTATAGTTAACTGACTTTTCAAACAATGCTCACAGTTTAGACATTAACTGCAAACCGTGAGGACCTTACGATTTCCAAAGAATTTACCACGATTTTTCGTAGATTTGTGTTGGGTGGGATGGTATCTTTCGGAAGATTGCTATATCCTTGTTAACCAGGCTTTTTAATCGGACGTTCGGTTGTCGTTGAAACGATCTTCTTATACCTCTATGGATTTGTTTGTTTTCTAAGGATATTTCCATAACGCTAATTGTGAAGCTATTTTCAAGGTCACCACTGCGGTCCTCCGCGTATCTTTGTAAAACTTTGAAGATACTGCGCACGTAAAGATGGACGCTCCGGATTGCAATTTCAGCTTGCAACGCTGGCATTAAATTATTTTCTACGGCACTGGTTAATTCTTGCTCTTTTAAACTGGCCATTTATTTAAGTGACACTTCTACAGAGTCATATTAATCATTCCTATTATCCCTCCCTACAAGTTATTTTTGATAAGGTAAGTTTAGCACAACGGTTGTCGATAGTATAAAGTACTATGAAGGTACGCACTAGGATATAAAGCTATATTTACCTTGACTAGACATGAACTCCGCTGCGCAATGGATTAGAAAGAAAACTTTTCTGATCCTAATTTAAACTTTGGAATCTGTAACGCCCAAAAAGATAACTCTTATCTTTCATGTACAATTTACTTGTTGACCGATTGTACCTTACTTCTTCTTGTTTTAAACTTACAACCGGCTCTACACACAACTGCCTTGTAAGTTCCCGCGCTCACGTGTAAGCTCTCGACTCGCTTCATCCGTCCGCTTCTTATTGTAGCCCATCGAATACAATCCGCTGTGTCCGACTCCCATTGCCTTCTGATAACCGCGCTTACTTTCGCTCACGGCATCGGACTAGTATTAACTAGTCTTACAAATTGGTGACCCCGATTCGCACACGCGAATTCCCCTTTTTCCCGTTTGTATTTTTTGATGAGTTGGTTCCTTTTTCTCGATTATATACCGT